>JAHWFP010162063.1:0-31443 GCA_023313725.1 Lithobius niger | reverse complement strand
AGGACTCAAATAAAAATTCAAATTCAAATTCCAGTGATTATTGCAATATCACTGGAAAGGGTTCAAATGGTTTTAACTAGCGTTAATCACTCGTGGTCAGCGCTGCCCGACGATGCTCTAAGGCCCTTCAACAATACCTTTTATATCCGTAGACGTGCAGATGGTAGCACAAAGGTTGGTCTGCTAACAATAACCAAATACAACAATTGTGAATTACGGTATTGTTAAATTCTATTCAATGCATCGGAACGAAAACAGCAATATCGCAAATCTTAATTGTTGTATTTGATTACTGTTAGCAGACCAAACTTAGGGCCTTCGTCGGGCAGATGACCGGACGCGTTTAAAGCTCGCTAAAACCCTTAGAACCCTTTTTTCTTCCCTTCTGTGCAATACGTACTTAGGCACGTTCAGTGACCAACAAAGTGGTCCAGTCGCGAGCACTGGCTACAACAGGTATTTTTCACGTACGCGCCGCTTCATGTGCACTTGTTTCTACTGAAGAGAAACGAAACTGTCTGTTTATTCCTTCTAGCTTTACAACAATTTTAGCAAAACGCGCTTAGGGCGCGTTTATGCAAAAAGGCCTTCTCGCTCGCCGAAAACTATTTGCTAGTCAACCGTTATTTATTTATGATTAGTTTCCCGTTACTACTAAATGAACGCGGTAATAGATAACAAATTGTATGTATTATAAATAACAACACGGATAAAGAACAAAGTGCTACAGTGGTTTTAAACATTGCTACAAGATTGTTGTCATTTCACGCTATTTCCGAAATTTGCTATTCTCCCTCAAAGTACAGCTTCTAGCAATGATCAAACGTCAGTAGAATAAATAGCTTCTCGCAGCGAGAATTCAGAATCCAACATGGCGTCCATTTCGTGGCTATCGAATCGAAGACAAACCATCGAATGCCGGCATACAAAAAACATTCCGTCGTCTTTTACTGCAGTAAAAATTGTTTTCTTGTTGTCATAAATCGACTCTCAAATGTTGCAAGCATCGTACGCCGTGTCACGAGGCACGAGGAGAAGATTTGTGTCTGCGTCGTTGCCATGGTTACTCAACTCGAAAGCCGCATACTCCGGTAGGGGCGAGAAGCATCCACCAGATTTAGTATTGACCAAGTAAAAGCTAGTGAGCGAGAAAATTGTCCTTGCGTAAACGCGCCCTTACTTCCCCATGGCACTTTTTTTTTTACCGTGTAGGTAAAAAATTTACATTTGCAAATCCAATTTGCAAATTTTGTGGTCATCGTAGCTGACCAGTATATAGCAGAGCTTAGCCTAGTTGACGAAAGGAGATCACCTGGTCAGTTACTGGAAGGTGGATCCTGGAAAAGTCCCTGCCAGTATGTGCCGGCTATGGTAGTATGAGAGACTCCCATGCTCCTTCAGCAAGTGTAGAATCTAATATGGAGTATTCTGGGCATTATCTCAACCGCCAGAGATGTTTGAAAGTCTCTCGATTTACATCCCAGGGTTTGCCCTTTACTAAAGTTCTTATGTTTTTAAACCGGTTCATCTATACAAGACATTAGTCTTGTTTTAGATGAATTAAGGCTCCAAGAGATTTATTTAAAAATGAGACCCCCCTCCAGTGATCTTTTCAAGTGTGTTTATACCACGTGGCATTTGCCATGATAGCTGAGAGCTTTAGTAGCTTTTGACGCGCACCCAGCCGTAGCCATGGCCCCAGAAGGAGAGAGGGACAATTTTGCTAGGTAAATCCCATCGGAAAATCCTAGGTTCCTTTACATGCCACAATCGACATGAGCACGAGACATCACAGAGCCCTTCTCTTGCCAAAGATGCCAGGAGTGGGTAAGCCCGGAATCGAACTCGGGACCTCTGGCACATGATACGGTCGTGATAACCATCAGGTCACCTTTCCCCATGTCTACAATGTGAGCTGCATAAATAGCCAACTACCTAGTTACAAAGCAACACGAAATCAGCGATGCTAAGGGCACTTTCCCATCATAAAGAACATGTCCCCACACTTTAAACTTAAGTACCGTTCATTACTGGATCTACCGCCCACGATTTTAAAATTTGCTAAGAATTCTACCAGGTAAAATAGTTTCTTCCAGTATGCAGAAATCAGAAAAAAAAATCTTGCTAGGTTTCAGAAAACACTCAGCTAGTGTGCAACCTTTCTACAGCAACGATATATACATTGACAATTACATACTGCCACAATTAAATATATGACAAGTATCAAGAATTTATAGGGTTTGGCAGGAGAATTTGTAACTTTATAATTTGTAACTCTAAAAAGTCCCAAATGGAACGTGTTAGTTCCGTCCGAGTTTTCAGAGGGCGCCACGCGTTCCATCTGGTAAATTTTGCTCATTTTTCAGCCGAAATCTGTACTCCCGATAACTTTCCTTGAAAGATTCTTAACCGCTTCTTTTCCCACCTTAACCAATTCGAAATCCTCACAACGTTGGCATCTTTTGATGTCATCTTTAATGGTACCTTGCATTAGTGAGTATGGTTTTTCCAGTTGACAAGGTATCCTATGATACTGATTTTTTAAAACATGATTTTTATCTTTTGATGTTGTGTTTAATGGCCCCTTGAGTGAGTATGGTTTATACTGTTGACGATGTATCCTACGATACTTAGACGTGATTTTAAGGATGTGCCCTCCCTTAGTTAACTTTACGGTAAGGTGTTAGTGGTCCCTCTGGAATCCTTTCTTACCGTTTTGCTCATTTTACTGAGCAATAAACACATTATTATTATTATTATTAAACTAAATTACAACTAAGCTGAACTAAATAATAATTCAATACAAGCTAGTTTCGTTTAGTTTCGTTTAATTTTTAGGCTCAAAACTGAGTAGAAATTCCAACATAAAACTCTTGGCGCCCTCTACAAACTATAGACGGGACTAATAGGAATGAGTGTAAGACGTTTCAGAAGGGGTCTCAGTCACAAATTCTCCTCCCCAACCCTATAAGTTCTTGCAAGTAATAACCTACTGTTGGATGACGTATGCCATCAACTTGGTGACTTGTGGCTGAATTTACTCACTGAATGCTATAATTTCTGGATCTTCTTCATTACAGAGACCAATTTACAAGAACGTGAAAATAGTCATTGTGCAGGTGTTCTTTTTTCCCCCACATCCTTTTTTTTACCCCCTTTTCCTTCCTAAAAAGGCATCCAAATTTTTTTCTACGGCATTTAGAGTTTGAGTCTTTGGTCGAGTCCTCAGCTTAAAGCGTCTATTTCAGTGTCGTGGACTTCGATGCTCCTTTTTTTTTTCTTTCTGAGCATCTGGAGCATCCTACGCATGCGTCGCTAATGAATGGTGCGGTTGGCTCAGTCAACGAACCGAGATAATTCCCGTCATCAGCAGGGCTGAGAAATAATACCCCACTTTCTTCTGGTTACCATAGGAATTTCCGAAGCAATCGAACGCATGTTATGTGGTGGATGGGGAAGAAATGATTGTTCCCAGGTTCCCAGTTCCTTCTTCTGTTTTAACCCTCAAACCCCGCCCATCCCCCCCCCCACCCCGTTTTATTGTACCACAGTGAAGAAGAAAACAATGGATTTTAAGTTTTCATACGTTCGAAATCGACTACCAGACTTACACTTGTTGAAGAACAACCAATAAATTTTTCCGCGACCTAGCCGCACAGAGTCTGAAATTGCCGGAACTAACCGAAGCAATGTATGACACACTGCCATGATTAAAACCGTTGTCGAGAAAAGCTACAAGTCACAATAACACTTCGATATACCTCGAGTGAAGAGTGACAATTTTAGAAATGTTTAAGTGGAGAATTCAATCATCATACCGCAGATTTGCATTATAATTTATTAGTATCTTCGATCGTGACAATTTGGTAAAACATTTGTTAAGTTTGTGTAAAATTAGTGTGGCATACATAGGTGTAACGTATTAGCTATTAAATTTAGCATTTTATAAAACATTAGCGTGTGCTGCACCACACTTTCACTGTGAGGGAACAAAACGAAAACTGTATTAGATGAACACCTTTGAGCATAAAAAGCGATCGCACTGTATCGAGGTTAAAAAAAAAAAGGGTTTTAGCAAGCGTTAACCGCACCCGGTCATCTGCCCGACGAAGCCCTAAGGTCCTATGTCTGCAACACCCAGAATGGATTATCAGGAGGTCACCCACCCAAGTGCTAATCGGGGCCAATGCTGCTTAACTTCCATGATCTGACGAGAACCGGTGTTTCCAGCACTGCAAGGCCGCAGGTTCAAGGCTCAATTGGTCTTACAACAATGGAAACTTTTTCATTGTTGTAAATAAGAACACACGTCTCTGAAGACCGGTTCTGGTCAGCTCACCGAAGTTAAGCAGTATTGGCGCCCCGATTGGTACTTGGTTGGGTGACCTCCTGGGAATCCATTCCGGGTGCTGCAGACATAGGGCCATAGGGCTTCGTCGGGCAGATGACCAGGTGCGGTTAACACTCGTTAAAACCCTTTGAACACGTCTCTGAAGGCGGAAGGTATTCTCCATTGTTGACGCCAAAAGGTGCATTGTTACGTGGCATTTTTTTTTTGCCTCAGTATAACGAAAACGATCATTTTTTATGCCCAAAGGTGTACGTGAATTACTTGCGAAGTTTTTGATGCCTTCTCCAGTGTTATACACTACCTAGAGTGCACTTTTAACCAAAATGCCATAATACCCACGAAATCATGGGGTTCCACCAGTGGGTATAGTAACTCTCACCGCTCAGCGCCGCTAGACAAGGACCGCAGAAGCACAGAAAACATGGCGCTGGTAAACGTAGATTAAACCGGCTCATAGTGGAGTTCAAAGATGCCGACAAATAAACATTGCGTTGTCACATACTGCCAAAACAATTCGTGGTATTTTTACAAACCACATTATGACAAATGTTAGCTAACACAATGCACCTTCAAGAAAATCGCTCTCCCTCGCTCAGCAAATAAGGTGAGTTCAGAAGCGTTTGGGAAAATTGTTTCGTCATGAGGAATTCTTTATATTATTGGCACGGATTATAAGACTGCAAGTATTTACTCGAACGATGTCGGATTTAGTTAATCCATTTAGCGTTGTTACCATGGCAATGTCTCCTTTGCCATCGCGATTGAGTTCTAGCTGCGAGAATGCAAAGGCGAGTCGACGCGTAAACGCGCCCTTAGCACTGTTTGCTGGCCATTTTTAAGCTGCGTGACAGCACCTTTAAGCTGTGTGTATGGAAAACGTAACAGAGAATACACTATACCAAAACTTTTTAACAGCTTGCCTGAACACTTACTTAACGTTGAAAAATTAAGGGAATTGAAAAGGACGCTAAAAGCACATATGTGCCTTAAAAATATTTAAAGATGAACCTTCACTTTTTCTTCTCCTTCGAACCACATAAAACTTTGTACCTTTTTTGCTGTGGATATCAATTTATAATATATTTGACCCACTCTGTCTTTAACTATGGACTTGCTTGCATTTACGTTATTGCCTTATACTTTCTCACCATATTAGTACTATGATTAAGTTACTTTTTTCAATTATGTGAAATATTGTTAAAATATTAAGAAATATTGAATATTGTAGACTCCTACAAGTTTGTCATAACAAACTTCGAGTCAATATGCAATAAACTATCATTCATTTAAAAAAAAAAATAAATAAATAAATAAAACTCACGGGGGATTATTGGGACAAACAACAACTTTTTTTCTACATACACAAAACTTTTACGAAACCGGAATAAGATGGCTATGGCGTGGGCGCAGGTTGTAATGTGTGTTATCCGGTGTTGGAACGCCGAAGTTCCGGTTTCTTTCCATTCGCCCTTCAAATTCGTGCCGTCGTGATGTAACGCATGCCGAGTGTTGCGTTCCATTATAGAAATGTGTTCCTCTCGTGACGAAATGAGTTTATTGCTCTAAGGTTCCAAGAACCACCTCAGCTGCGGCTCCCTATCATGGCAACAAGACCCTTACCAACCTCCACGCATCAACCTTGGGATGTGATCAGTACAATAGCGTTTACATAATATCCAATATAAAGTATAATGCAATACTACGCCATAGCAATATAACCTGTCGTGCGGAGGTTGCGTAACCAGCAGTCGGAGGGTCGGTTAGGTACCCTAGTGACCCTAATATCGAAGGGGATATGATCACGGTTGCTATAATAAACCCTGGTTTCAAGATACTTTCCACGTTTCTTTTAGTAAAAGTAATAACATAAAAATAATAATATCTTACACAGTAATCCTCTCTCAGAAATCACAAAAAAAGTATTACAGAGAGGTGCAGACAAAAAACAAGAACAATCAAAGTTGCATATGAGAACGTTAGCGACCGATTACGGAAAAAGAGGTGTATAGTAGGGCAGGTAAAAAGCAAAATAACACATTAATTGTTCAGTTGGTGATAAAAGCCTCAAGTTTGGTGGAGTTATAGTTTTAAATATATAAAATCCAACTAGAACCAGAAACACCTTGTCCGAATCCGCCTAGTAGGCGTATCTAGCGAAAATACAAAATGGCCGCCAATAGATACAGTCCAGTAAACGGACCTCGAAATTGGGGGATACAAATTCATTAAATTCAAAAGTTTATTTCTTCAACCAAAAAAAAAGTCCCCTAGGGTGTGGGGACGCAATCTATAAATTTGGTTTCGTAAGAATTATGGTACCCTATGTTCCTATAGTGTCCGCGGCCTGTCTTGAGTTCGCTGTAGGAGGAACACAGATAATCGATTGTACGTTTTTTAGCAGCAGAGTGCCTTGCTGATATCCAAGATGGTTACAAAAACGATGGCGGCCGACGATTAAAGCCGCCTCCTCCAGGAAGACGTAGCCGCTCATAAAATACTTGCAGGACTCAAGATAAGTCCACACAATAAGACCGCGC
Source organism: Lithobius niger (assembly GCA_023313725.1). Taxonomy (NCBI): domain Eukaryota; kingdom Metazoa; phylum Arthropoda; class Chilopoda; order Lithobiomorpha; family Lithobiidae; genus Lithobius; species Lithobius niger. The sequence goes on along the minus strand of JAHWFP010162063.1, from coordinate 24,555 downwards.
ACACAATAAGACATGTTTGGGTAGTTTGGGGCCCTAAATTGATGGAATTGTTCACTTTCCGTGAAAAAAACATGAAATTTGGTATGGATGCACATGAATGGTAACTGAAAAAAGTAGCTATGATAGAAAGCTCACCCCCGCCTTCCCTACGACTGGCGCGCCCGCCCCCAACAACGATTTTTTTTACTGTAACTTCTCAACCGTCAACAAATCAAAAGCGTAATGTGAAGCAAAAACGTTTAGCACACAATTCTGGACAGGAGCGGAGATATACATCTTTTAGGCAAAAAGCAATTGGTTGTTATAGAGACCTTCGGTTATAAAGTGCTTTTGCGAGCTTCAAATAGCTTGAAATGGACATACTTAGGATATTCTGAAGGGTCGGGATCTATTCCTACTATCAATCCTAATCAAAAATGTTTAGTTTAGATAGGGACCGTCTACACCAATTTAAAGGTGAAATGGTAATGGCATATAGCAGCGAAAGCTTGTGATGATATTCGTTTTCAAAGTGCTCTTGCCAGTTTTATAATATCCCGAAATGGATATGCTTAAAATTTTCTGAAACGTGGAGATCTCATCTTTCCATTAAGCCTAACCAAAATTGTTTAGCTTAGATAGGGCCCGTCCTACACCTATTTAAAGGTGAAGTAGTATTAACGTAGTGGCAAAGGTGTATGGTGATTTTCGTTTTCAAAATGCTCTTGCGAGCTATCTAATAACCCGAAGCGCACATGGTTACGATATTGTGAAGGCGGGGATCTATTCTTTCCATCATTCCTAACCGAATTTGCTTAGCTCTGATAGGGACTGCCCTACGCCCGTTTGAAGGTGTAGCTGTATTTGGTGCCACAGCTAGTTTCAATTTCAAAGTGCTCTAGTAATGCTCATATTCATATACATGTGTAAGCTAAACAACTTCGGGTATAGGATTGATGGAAAGAATAGATCCCCATCTTTCAGAATATCCTAAACATGTCCATTTCGGGCTAATAGAGGGCTCGCAGAACACTTTGAACTTGGATTCAACGTGCGCTTTCGCCGCTACACCATTACCTCTTCACCTTTAAATGGGCGTAGAACGGTCCCTACCTAAATTAAACAATTTTGGTTAGAATTTATGGAAAGTATAGATTCTAAGCATGCCCATTTCGGGCTATTAAAGGGCTCACAAGAGTACTTTGAATTCGAAAATTACCACACGCTTTCGCCACTAAGCCAGCACCTCTACACCTTTAAATGGGCGTAGGACGGTCCCTATATCTAAATTAATGATTGATTAAGTATTGATGCAAAGAATAGATCTTACCTTTCCATTTCAGGCTATTATAAAGTTTGGAAGGGCACTTTGAAACCGAAGGTCACTGTATCAACCAACTGAATAAAGAAAGGAGTACTCGGGCAATTATTAATGGTGGTAAACTTGAAATACGATTGTAGAATTCAATGGTTGTTTTTTACCTAAAAGATGTATGTAACCTTTCCTGTCCAGAACTGTGTGCTGAACGTTTTTGCTTCACACTATGCTTCTGAATTGTTGACAGTTACGGAGTTAGTCCGCAAAAACCGTTTTGGTGGGGTAAAATCACCCCATCCTCCCCCTCGGGGAAGGGGGGGGGGTGAAATTGCTATCGTAGCTATTTTTTCCCTGACTTCAATTTCGTATTACATTACAGCATGCCAAATGCTGATCAGTTCTCGAGCTAGTTTGAAAAAACCAAAAACTGGAAACTAAAATCCAAGATGGAGCCTGGTTTCCATCCGCAGCTCATCAACTTCCTCGTTTTTCCGTCTTTGGTGGCCATTTTCTCGAAAACGGTGAGAGATAGAAAAAATGAACACACCTCTTTTGTATATAATTTAACTGGCTACAATTTCCTATGACATTATGGTATGCGAAACGTTGATGGATGTCTGGTTATTTAGAAAAAAAAACGAGAATTGGGAACTAAAATCCTAGATGGCGGATAAAAACACCTACTAGGCAGATTCGGCAAGGTGTTTCTGGTTCTAATTGGATTCTATATATTTTAAACTATAACTCCATCAAACTCAGAGCTTTTATCACCAATTGAACAATTGTTACTCTTACCGCCCTACCATTAACACTTGCCAGACCTGTGAATCTGAATACTTAACGTATAGCAATATTTTTAAAAATAAACAGTGGGAAATTTGTCATCGTTATAAATATTATTCTCTTGCAGGTCGCTTGTATATTAAAATAGTTTTAACAAAACTATTTCAAAAGGCTAACGGTTTCAAAAATACATAACAAATACAACATAATGCAAAATCATCAACTAGAAATAGTGCCTAAGCAAACTTATAAGTTTAATGCGACCATTTATGCTGAATAAAACCCTTTAACAAAATACCACATCAAAATCAAAAGTTTCAAGTGAGGAATTATGACACAAGCTAGGTATTTCAACAAAATCAATGATCAATTCTGTAACTTTCTTAACAACTGATATTTACGAAATACACGAAATCAGGTGAAATTCAGCGAATTTTCAAGGCGACGAACCAAGCCCCCCCCCCAACCCTCCCCCAAAGAAAATAAACAATTAGCAATAGTTAAAAGACACGTTATGTGCAGCCAACTAACAGTACTAGTAATACTGATGGACTAGTATTGTTACCAGTGTAGTATTATGTATTGTTTGTTTTGTTGCTTTTTACTGCAATGGGAAGAAAGCTTTTCGAAAATTTTAAATAAATGTAAGAAGTTTGCAAGTGACCCCGGTGTCTTCCTGCTGTGAGTCAAGGTGCTGTGATGTAGAACGACCAGAGATTCTTGTTTCGAATCTGATCTCAGCCATCATTGGCAATTTCGTGAAGAGAAGAGGCATGTGAAGCCTCGTGCTTATGTCGAATGCGGCGTGTAAAAGAACGTAGAAATGTCCGATTGTAATTGGACACCGCTCCCCAAAAATGTGTCAAACCACATAAATTTATTTTTGAGGTAACGAGTATTAATGTACTTATTCATAAAAAAAAATACAGTGCATTACTGTTTGTTTTTATATAGAAGAACAGTAAGGCTACTACAACACTGTATTTTTTAATGATTAAAGAACGTTAACGCTCGTTACCTCAACAATATGTTTATGTGATTTGGCACATTTTTGCAGAATGGTGTCCAATTATAACTCATAAAATCTTGTCCCTGTCGCCTTATGGCACCATGTTTTTAGTTCGTAGCGCATCAAACCTCATGGCGTCTCCTTGGTGTCTCTTTATGTGAACTGATGTTGATCTATACACAGAAGTTTGAAGCTGCTGCTGTCAACCATGTGCGTGTCTGCCCTGAAATGAGCTGGCTTCATGGCTTCGGCTGGGCAAGCGTCAAATTTACCGCCCCGAAATGAGCCTTACCACATGTAAGTAAATATAATTTTGACATCATCAAAAGTCGTTACCTCGAATTTGGGTACCAGGTAGTTAAGAATAAAAATACAGAAAAAAAACCTAGGCTGTCAATTTGTTCATCCGCCAAACTACTAAGAAATAAAAAGAGGTTCTCGAACTCATCATACAATTTAGCATTACGTATTTCTACATTCTGGTCTAGGTAGGTTGCTGGAATGGAAGAAGCCCTTAAGGGGCTAATGGTGCCAGTGAAATAAACCCTAAGCTTCAAACATATCATCATCGTCACAAACCACAGTTTAAACGTGACATACCCAACGTATAGTATCAGGCGGTTAAAATCCAAAAATAACAATAGGGACATTGTCGTAATTATAAATGAAAAGGGCAACACTATACTTGTTTACAATAGAAATGAGGTGATAAGGTCAGTGACCTAATAATCAATGAATTTAAAGCATCGACTGAAGCAATAACGAATCGTCGTCTTCAAATTTGTTGACAGTCTGGTTGAAGTTGAAGCCATGGCTAGTAAGATAATATCCACCCAAAACCAAAACTGGTAGAAAAACCCGCCAAGTTTCCAAAAACGTTCGGCCTTTGACCAAGAAAAGGCCGCCAAGGTTAATCCTATTAGCCAAGTTAATCGCACATACTAACAGTTCGAAAGTTAAATGAAAACTAGAAGATTGCTACTAGCGGTAGCAATCTTCAAGTTTTCATTTAACGTCCAAAGTATTATTCCGTGCGATTAACTTGGCTAATAGGATTAACCTTGGCGCCCTTTCCCTGGTGGAATGTTATCACTACCCTTCAAAGGCCGACCGTTTTGGAAACTTGGCGGGTTTTCCTACCAGTTTTGGAAGCCGTTTATTTAAAAGAGAAAGGCAGTTTCGTGCAGTACAAAATTCTCAAGGAAGGACGTCCTACCCGAATTGTTACTGTGGGACATGATTGAAAATTGGAAATAAGCCAACAGCGAAAATCAATTTCTAATTTTCCCTAATATAATTTCCAGCGATTTATGTATCGATTTATTAGAACATGATTGAGTCAGAGCGGAATTATTGTGTTTGTTACCGTCTTGTTGAAAGCCATGTTGTATGTATACTGTAAAAAAAACATACTATAAGGCCGCATTTACCCAACGACTCGCCTTTGCATTCTCGCAGCTAGAAGCTAGAAGCTAGAAATCATTCAGGCAGCAGCGTTGTTACCATGGCAACAACACCTTGGCCATCGCGATTAAATTCTAGCTGTGAGAATGCAAAGGCCAGTCGTTGCGTAAATGCGCCCTTACCAGCAAGAACCCAGCTCTAATCTACAAATTAGAACTGAAATAATCGAACTGTTAAAAGCATGGAATATTCCCTCATAAAATATAATTCATTGCTCACCGTGCTGTAAGCATTAAGGTGACGTCACAAGGTGTTGGTGGCAAATATTGTAACGGGCCGTGCGAGTTAGCCCACAAGAACGACGTTACATTTACAGCAAACCCTTCGTTACATTTGTTGGCAGTTTCACTGACGTATAAAAAAAAAACCTTTTGTGTGTATATTAATTTCCACTAAGTGCTGTTACGGCCAAAAGCTTCAAGCTAGAGGCTTTTTCAACAAAGAATAATTCACAGGTTAATATCACTGCTTTGCTTGTGATTCAATAAAGCGACATGCTGCTGTAAATCCCAATTCATGACGTGCTGATAACACCATTGCAATATTATGCGCTGAATTTGGCGTAGAATTCAGGAAATGTGCGAACATGTACTATTTCTTAAAGAACAGCTCAGTTAAAGCATGTAGTAATTAGACCCCTACTTTGTTTAGACCTACTATTGTTCACTTGGCTGAGAAAATAGTAAGGTCCAGATTATTCTTTGATACAGTTTTAACTGACGTGCGACTATGATCCTGAACTGACCAACCTTGCGAAAGATTTTAATATCCCAATGCAATTCACATGCTGGTTTGATTGCTGGTGTTTTTAAGCTTTTCCTGTTTGTTCTTCTGCGACAGTTAGACTGTTTTTGCTGCTTTTGCTGCTTCAACTTTGATTTGTAGTTCCAGTTGGGTGGGCAGCCCATCTGCTCCGTCCATTCCGTACACACGTGATGATTTATTTTTCAAATCTTTAAGATTTATGCTCCACTAGCAGCCGTACCCGGCTTCGCCTAGGGATTTGTTTGGCCCGTGGTTGTTTCCCAGTATTTGCTCGGTGTTGCCTGATCGTTCACTGCAACAGTCAATTTTTGTTCGTGTAATCGTCCCCCTTTCTGCCAATCCTCTCACTTCCCTCTCCCCCCTTTTATCCTACTGTGACGTACTCAGGGAGTAGACGATTGAATCCAAGAATAATCTCAAAGCCAATTTACTCCTTACTGCATAGCTAGGGGACTATGCACTGAGAACACATATTAGGCATAAAACACAAGTTTAGGAGCTTGGTCTTATCCTGAGCTGAGTCCAGGGAGACAACCTTTCGAGTCGTCTGCCCCACACCAAGTGCTCTCCCATGGTCCAGTCCCTCGTATTTATGCGTGGGCCAGAACAATAGAAGTCGCCTGAGGCATTACGTTGCGTAACCGCTAACAGGTTGGAGCCGGCTCTAACTGGTTTTGAACAATAGAGTAGCCTCGTTCCCGGCTGTTGGCGTTCGGCCAAGTTCCGGTGTAGACGGAAGTTGACAGGATGCCAAGCAGCTCATGTAACTGTAAGGTGCACCGTGTGCGTTCACACAAGGTGTGCCCTGCTATTCATAAATAACGTGTTACATCTCCCCCCCCCCTAAGTTTTTGCTTAGGGCAAAGGGAGACCTACCTTATGTATTACTCAGTACCCTCTAAGCCTGCAATAAGGTTTATAAAGTTAGTTCAAGCCATTTATTTTGACAACATCAAAAACAACAAACAATATTTACCATGTCGCTACATTAATTCCCTCCTTGGAACTAAAGCCAAGTTTCAAAAGCTATACAAGTCTAAGAAGTCATAATTTCACAAATAAATAAAAGCCTCCTGGGAACTAATTTTGTCGAATGCCCAGTCTCAAAAGCTAATATCACATATAAAAAAAATTCACTCTCATTGCACTGCACTTAAGGGCTTCTCTCCAGTATGATACGTACTAATTATCCTTCTTGGCAGGATCCTTTTCGAACGAACTCTCCAGATCCATAAGATCCTCCGAACACAATAGAAATTGTTCATCTACTTCACCATCTTGGGTCGCTGCTAATTCCAAAATTCGCTGATCCAATGAATTACCCTCCTGGTTTGTTGAAGGAATGGCCTCTGGATTTCCCGTGGGTTGTCCCGACATCTCAGGGGCTGCAGCACCGGTCGTGCCCTCTGTGGACGCTGTAGTGGATTTGGAAAATGGGACTCCCCACGGGTTGTCCATTGGCTCCAGGGCATCGTTGTGGTATTGGAACTTCACTATAGTAGCAGAAGGGTGGCCAGGTTTACCCAACTGAAGTTCATAGGCTTTCAACTCACGCTCCCAATGGTCTTCCGACTTCGTAGCTGTTGACCTCGAAAAAAAGCATTTACGACCCTGGGCCCCGGTCCAAACCTGGGCCCCGACGTGTTGTGTCCTCACCGTCGCCGTCTGCGTCGCCTTGTCCGCCACCCTGCGTCTCTTGTTGCCTTCACCACGTTCCAGGGACTGTCGGCGCCGCTTGCTTGACGATCTTCCTCTACCAGCTTTGGAGGTCCTTTCCGCAGCATTGGATTGGGCACCCCTCTGCTGGTTGGTATCCTCCGACTTCTTGGCCTCCTTCTTACGTGGTGGCGATCCCTTGAAGCTGCCATAACCTGGATTGCTTCCACCTGACGCCATCTTTCGTTTTTTCTCTTCTGTTACGATGTGACTGAAAAAACGTTCTTCTTTCTTTGCTTTCTGCCACCAAAGTTATGTTGGATTCCGTGCAGCGCACACCTCTCTCCTTCACTCCAGACTTGCACCGGATGTTGTTGTAGAGCTGCCACTGCAGCGTGTGATTTTGAACCCGGTTGGACCCGGTATTTAAGCCAGGCAGGAGTGCCCTTCTCCCACAGGTCCGCCATCACGTCATATCCATGCTGTGTTCCTACGTATCTGACCCGCAGATCCGTTTTTAACACAGCCGGAAGTTACGTATGCATCGATCGTCTCCAATTTCCGAATAGCAACAACACTTTTATTTCAACTTCCGATTTGCCACAGGCCGGATTGCAGCAGACTTCAAAAAGTCAGGTAATCGAAATTTTTGTTGTTAACTATACCTTTATTGCAAACTAATTGTAGCGTGTGCGTTTAGGAGTAAAAAAAAGGTTGTGGAGTTTATAAACTTGAGAAAATTTGACCTACGTCCAATTTCCCCACTCCGCCGTTTTTTGTTTTTTTTTTAGATCAGGTGAAATTGGCCATCGCCCTTTTCTCCCGTTCCTTATCCTAAAAATCGCTTTGGATTAAAGGAGAGGAGGAACCTAGGCACAAGTCTACTTCACGCATATGGCCCAAATTTTAAGAAAAAGATAAAAAACTTGCCTTAAATTGGCTGGAAAGGCACTACAAACTGATTCCAAGCCGCGGAAACGTGTTAAAACCATGTTTTAACTGATCCCATGTTTTAAACCCAAGGTTTTTGATGCCAAGCCGCGGCAGGCTCGAGGCTGACGACGCTGCGCAGTGAAGCACCACAAGTGAAACGCCAAACCCCAACCAGTTCATTACAAGTGAAACGCCAAACACAAGCCGGTACCTATAACCTAACCTAACCGACAATAACAACAAAAGCACACGCAACTGAGAATAACTACCCGCTTATCTTAACTGTTTACGAAAAAAAATATAAGTTTCCTTGGTCCGTAAGGCCCCGCGAGCGAACGCATACACCGTATAAATGTACGGATTGCGGAGCTACAAATTGACCGATTTAAGTCGTTTTAACACATTTCCGCGCTATAAAACAGACTGTTCCTGGATGTTTGAAGGTGCTGGAGCCATTTGGAATCAATTTCAGAAGGATATCGGGTATGGGTGTATTCTAGACTTTAGCCGGAACCTACGCTCCCCCCCCCCTCCAAATTTGTTGCAAAAAGGTGGATTTTGGACGAAAATACTTTTGAATCTGTATTTGTGCATGAATTCTGTGTCTGACCCCCATGCCGTGATATAGACCATATTTTAGCATGATAAGTCCGCTATAATAATTCCCTGGTCTCTGGTAACATACCATTGCATGGTAATCCGTACCCATCCAGCATTATTACCTAAAAATCTTGCGATATTCTTGGTCTGTAGGCTTTAGACCGACCTAGGTGCGTTAACACAGAAAAAAAATGGAAAATCAGAAATTGTTCGCCCCCCCCCCTCGTTTTCTACCTTTTTCTCAGGTTGTACGATTGAGCGGGTTTGTAGCGGTTTACTGATTCCATTTCTCGTGTCCTAGGAATAGCTTTCTTTTTTGAGGGGTGCCCTCCGGAAAAAAGTAAGGCTTGAGCTGTGAAATGTTGAGAGGGCCGATTTCTCTCCATCTCGAACGTCACGTAGCATGAATGTTTTTTCGGATTTTTGTGCCGAAATAACAAACGGCCCAGTCCATTTTGGCGGGAGAGCGGAAGTTACTCCCCGTGCCGCATTACTGAGTGTGTGTGTGCGGCGAACGACAAATTGTCTTACTTGTAATGTAAGAGGCCTATGCCGTTTGTCATAGTAGACCTTTTTCTGTGCCCTAGATGCTTTCATAGACTGTTTCGCCAGTTTATACATCTCAGAAAAACGCTGCACGATTTGCATTTGAACCTCGTCCAAGTCGCGTGTTTTTGCAGGGAGCTGTCTCGTCGTTAGTTGAGAGAGCTCAAGACCCCACGTACCAGTCGGGTTTCGTCCGATGTTCAATTCACTGGGTGTAAATTTACTAGATTCGGACACAGAACTTCGCATTGCAAAAGCGAATTCCTGCAAATGTAAATCCCAATCACGGTGCGTTGACGTAAAACACCGTAACATGTGTTTTATTGTCTTATTATGGCGCTCCGTAATGTTCGATTGAGGATGATAAGCCGAGGCATACTGAGTTTTGATTCCCCAGTCTCTCCACAGGCTTTTCCAAATGTTTGCTATGAAACAAGGGCCCGAGTCACTGTAAATACGGTCGAAAAAACCCCATTTTAAGACCACATCTTTGACACATTCCGCCACTTGTTTAGCTTTTGCAGTCCTGAGTGCATACAATTCTGGCCAAGAACTGAATTCGTCAATGACTACCAGTATCCAGCGCCGCCCTCTTGGGGTTGTTGGTAACAATCCCACAAGGTCGACCGAGACACGTTTCCAAGGGGCATTAGGAGGATCCATTGTGGTCAGGAGCCCTGCAGGTTTCGAAGTTTCAGTTTTGCAAGTCTGACACTTCTCACAGCTGCGAACGAACTCTACAATATCCTTCCTCATGCCAATCCATCCCACCAATTCTTGCATCCTTTTCAGAGTTTTGAACACTCCAAAATGGCCGCCCAAAGGTGACGCATGAATTGCAGCAATCGCGTTGTGACGTATAGCGACTTCGGTAAAAATGCTTTGTAACATGTATTACCTTTAACCACATCACGAACGTTACGTGAAACATAGGTTTTACATAAGATCTCGTCACGCAGACAGCATCTCCCAGGTTTGGGGCTGTCTCCGTCCACAGCTAAATGCATTTTAGCTACATTACCTAGCTTGGTAATCTGGCGCGATGACCAAGGGTCACTAACCTGCGCCTTACGGATATCATCCAGACTTGGAAATCCGTTGGGTCTCTCAGTTACCTTTACACGTTCCACCTTACAATCTATGTTCAGTATGGAGCCTTTAGATTCGTCCTCATACATCCTAGAGATTGCATCTGCCACCTGGTTTAAGGAACCTTTCTTGTAACGGATTTCAAAATCCATTCCTTGAAGTTCAAGAATCCATCTTGCCAGTCTTCCTGAAGGCTGTTTCAAGGACTTCAAGAACGAGAGAGCACTATGGTCTGTCTCGATCAGAAAAGGAGCGTTTTCTATGTAAGGCCGAAATTTCCTGACGGCATACATGACCGCACCCATTTCTTGCTCAGACACGTAATGTTTTTTTTCGCAATCTGTCAGTTTCCTGCCAGCGAATGCTATTGGTACGAGCCCACGTCCTTCGACGTGCTGCGAAATGACCGCTCCAAAACCTGTTCCGGACGAATCTGTGGAAATTTCAAAACGTTTGTCCAGGTCTGGTAGTGCTAAAACACAATTTGTTAAACTGTCTTTTAATTGTTGCACTGCGTCTGAGTGTGTTTGTTTCCACTCCCAGACGGCGTCTTTCTTTAACAACTGATAAAGACTTTGTGCTTTGACGTGAAAGTCTCTGATGTAAGCCTTATAGAAGCCCATCATTCCTAAATAACGTCTAAGCGACTTTAAGTTGCGAGGCTCTGGAAAATCCTTTATCACCTGTACCTTCTCTGGCAAGGGTGACATTTCTTGAGGACGAATTAAGTGCCCAAGATAGGAAATTTCCTTTGCACAAAAGTGTGCCTTTTTTAGATTTACTGTCATGCCAGCTTTTCCTAGCCTCTCCAGTACATCTGCGATGTGTAGCAGATGAGATTCGTAATCCATTGAGTAGATTATCAAATCGTCAATGTAGCACATCGTGTGGGAGTACATAGCATCCCCCAGAGCCAGATCCATGACCCTTGAGAATGATGCAGGCCCATTACAGCCCATATGGCATTTTTTTAAACTGCCACGCCCCCATATGGCACCGAAAACAGGTGTACTTCTTGCTATCAGCTTCCATTCCGATTTGCAAGAACCCTGATTTCATGTCCAGAACTGTGAACCACTTAGCCTTACCAAGCATTGCAAAAACCTGGCTAGCATTTGAGGTTGGCTGCGAGTCTTTTACAGTTTTGGCGTTTGCCAATCTGTAATCTATGCAGAAACGTTTAGCCCCCTCCTCACCCTTTTTCGGGCCAAGGCAAGGCACAGCTCCCCAAGGTGACACTGAGCGCTCAATGACGTCATCACGAATCCACTCCAGCATTTGTGATTCGATGATTGCTCTAGTCTCCTTGTTTACTGGTCGAAGTGGTAACCGAATTGGTCGTGTTCCCGGTTCCATTTCAATCTTGTGTTCGTAGAGATGTGTGCTGCCTCGTTTAGATGTTAAAACATGTTTATATTTGTTTAAACACCTTCTAAGCTGCTTGCGTTGTGCATTAGAACAGTGAGCTTCTTGGATTTTTTTCTCCAAGATTTCATCATCCTTCACACGTTGCTCTCTCTCCAAACTTACATCAAGTTGCTTTAGTTGTTCAGTTTTCGTCTGCCCAACTTTAGCAAAAGGGATTGTTTCCTGCTCTTCAGAACCAATGCGCCAGCCACCTTGTTTAATGTCTGGTACAAGTCCTGTTTTAGCCATGAAGTCCCTTCCTAGAATTACAGAATCAGCTGCATTTTCCAAGACTAAAAAAGTTTGCTGAGTACTGTAACCACCAGGCCACCTGATCGTCGATCTCATATATCCATCACCTTGGGTTTTTCCGGCCGCCAAGATAAATTGGATACAACAATCCCTGCGCCACTTTACGCCCTTTGCCTGCAAAGTACGTGCTGTAGCGCCGGAAATAATCGTCGAACTGGCACCAGTGTCGATCAAAGCTAAGAATGGTGAGCCTGCCACTTTAACATTAATTAAAGGTACATTGCCACCCTTAGTTTCCTCGTCTAGACCTTTGAAAAGCTGAACATTTGGTGCAAAAACACGTTTTAGCGTGCCTCTCCAAAGTCCTGCTTTTGCTCGCCAATCTACGTTCTTTCCGGTCGTAACCTTGTTTAACCAGGTTAACGACCGTTTTCCCCGTTTTTTGGCTTTTTCGGACACCTATTTGACCTGTGTCCGGCTTCCTGACAAGTCCAACAAACGCCATCAAAAGGTTTCTGTTCCTTTTGTTGTTGTTTTCCCGTCTCTTTTGTAGCACTAGCCTTTTGTACATTTGCTGCCCTTGGGGCTGCATTTGAACTGCTAGTACCACCGGTACTCTGTACCGTGCCGTACCGACCTGCTCTGTACCCTCTCGGGTCTAAAGCGGCCATTGATACGGGTTCGACGCCATGAAACCCGGTTGCCGGTTGTGCGCGCGTTTGGTTCACGCGAAACACCGCCTGCCGGATGTCGGGTTGGCTTTCCTGCGCTACCTGTGCGTAGCTCCGCCAAGCCAACCTTGGTTCTACCGACAGGGATGAGTCGGGCGGCGGCCGGTAGGATCTCTGGGCAACCAGTAACCTACTAACCTTCGCTCCTTCTCTCACCAATCCTCGGAGGGTGTCGAACCGTCGACCCTCAAGGTGCTGTCGATAATCAGGGTGCATATTTTTCATTATGTGCCTAATTTTATCTGAATCAGATGATTTAGGCCACAACCTGTCAAAATACCCACTGATTGCTTGGGCATAACTGGAAAAAGGTTCGTCAGGTGCCTGAGTCCTTAATTCCAATTCTTGTTTTAGGTCGTCTTCAAAATTTGGACCTTCAAATTCCAAATTAAAGTCTTCCACAAACGCTTCCCAAGTCCTAAAAGGTCCGAAAACCCTGAACCATCGTTCGGCCTCACCTTGCATGGCGAGGGGAATGATCGTTCGTAACACGTACGAATCTGCAAGGCCTAATGCACAAACGTACATGTCTAACCTTTGCAAGAATTCACTAGGCGATTTTTCATCGGCATGCCCCGTGTAAACTGGCATGTCGACCTTTGGAGCTTTCACCTGGAATCCTTGAAAAGGGTTCCGTGCAGAGGTGTGCTCTGAAAAATCGTCGTGACGACCATAGGTTTCACCCCTATTGTCATCTGTGCGGCCAGTCCGACTGTGGTTTACTCTACCCCCAGTGTTCCTTTGCCTTTCTGGCGACTCATTGTATTCATGTTGAGGCTCGCGTCTCCTCCACATGTCTACTTTCGGTTCCTGGTGTACCGGTTGTCGCCAGTTTACACGGTTACCGCACGTAGTCTGATCCACTCTGTCGGGGTTTGCTCCCTGTGGTTCACGGCTACGAGGATTCCGTGCTATTCTGCCTCTCTCGACAGTGCGATTTTCTCGTCTGTTGAGGGCAGAATGGTTGGGGTGACATGCCCTCCTCACGTTCTCGTTCTGGTGAGAGCCAGTTCGAGGTTGTGAGGTGACATTCACACCATCTCGGCTAGCAATAAAACAGTTTTCCAGCTGTCTCATCACATTTTCCCGAAAGTCTTCAGGTGCTGGGCAGTGTTCAGCCCAATTTCGAAAATTTGCGTGAAACGTGTCATTTCCACGCGTATTTTCTGCATCTGAACGTTCTAGGATGGGAGGTGACAATCTTCTTTCTGAGCCCGAAAATTCAGGCGCAAAAAGGTCATCATCATTACCCCAAGAATCATCCAAATCCTCTCCTAAGTCTTCGACGAAGGGTGCATTTCTGCTTTCCCCAGTTCTCGCCCGTTTTCATGAATTTATCATGGCCGGAGTTTTCACTAATTTAGGCGTGACAAAGAAGGTATTTTTCGCTCAATTACAAGCCACAAAACCCGTAATTTTCACTGGTTGGGAAAAAATTTTAGCGTTCACGCTTTTTTTTTCTCTGCGAAATGCCTCTTCAGTCTGGACCCCTTCCAAGGTTTATATCCACACTTACTGCACTTCAATTTAAGTCTGTTTTGAATCACAAACTTAAACTCTTAAGCAATAGCCAAAATGCTTTCAAAATGATGAGGACTCCGTTAGCTCACCACTGATCAATTTGACTTTCGCTCGTAGTTTCAAAAGTGTGCTCCTTCACTTTTTCAACTCCTACAAATATCTGTGTAGCGATTTTGTTTCACTACTCAGTGTTTTGTGAACCTCTTTGTTTTCTTTTCAGAAAATTGGTGACTTTATTCGAGCCGTCCTTTACCATCAGGAAAGAATAAAGCGTGGTTCTCTGTAAAACTCGAAGAGTCTACAAATTACCTCCCAGTTTAACGTTTATTACTTGCGTAAAAACGGGGTTACCATTTTGTCATAAACCGGAAGATTTCAACGACAAAAAGAATGACCCAAAGTTGGTTTGTCGTATTTCGTAGCTTTCAACTCTCGAAATATAACATCCCCAACAATTTTCGCTTGTTATTTTTTCTCCCGCTCCGGTAAGAAAAAATTTGCAAAAATCATCTGCTCACGATTTTTTATTCATGCTTATTCCATCCCGAAGGTTTGGAAGCATGACTTGCCTATCCCGAAGGTTTAGGTTCAAATCACGGCAGGCCCCCAAAATATGTGACGTACTCAGGGAGTAGACGATTGAATCCAAGAATAATCTCAAAGCCAATTTACTCCTTACTGCATAGCTAGGGGACTATGCACTGAGCACACATATTAGGCATAAAACACAAGTTTAGGAGCTTGGTCTTATCCTGAGCTGAGTCCAGGGAGACAACCTTTCGAGTCGTCTGCCCCACACCAAGTGCTCTCCCATGGTCCAGTCCCTCGTATTTATGCGTGGGCCAGAACAATAGAAGTCGCCTGAGGCATTACGTTGCGTAACCGCTAACAGGTTGGAGCCGGCTCTAACTGGTTTTGAACAATAGAGTAGCCTCGTTCCCGGCTGTTGGCGTTCGGCCAAGTTCCGGTGTAGACGGAAGTTGACAGGATGCCAAGCAGCTCATGTAACTGCAAGGTGCACCGTGTGCGTTCACACAAGGTGTGCCCTGCTATTCATAAATAACGTGTTACACTACCTTCCTGCTCTTTGCTACACGTAGTTGAATTTGGAGGGTTTTTTGAATTAATACTGCCCCTCCCCCTTTTCCGACGTTTTGGACAAATTGGTATGGTCTCCATTCCAAACAACCCCCCAAAAATTCTCTTTTAGGTTCAGTTAATGCGTAATCGTATGCTTAATGGTAACAATCCCCCCCCCCCCAACTCCCAATCCTTCGCTGTGGCTTAAGTGATGCGTACCGTGTGAAAAATAACTGTGTATGACGTCATTTAAGAGTTGCCGCCAAGATTATCACGGTGTTTGGTTAGAAGGATAATTTTTGTACCCTCCACCTTCTCAATCAAATAGTAAAGCGAACAGAAGTACTGCCTCATAAAAGGGCATTCCCAGTTCAGGCTCCTCCCCACTCTCAGTTCATCGATGTGGCTTGAGCAATCCGTGCCGTGTGAAAAATAACTGTCCTTCGTACATGACGTCATTTAAGACTCTACGTGGGTAGCCCATCTGCTGTGTCCATTCTGTACGCATGTGATGCTTTAATTTTCAAATTTTTTAGATTTTTGCTCCATGTGAAGTGTTGGCCTTCGATTGTTATATGGAATCTCTGCGAATGTTGTAGGACATGCGTAAATAACGTCTTGGCGCTCTCTGCGTGTCTTTACGACCTTCCAGCTAAGCTTCACTCAGTGAAAAAAAATCTCCTTGCTGGCATGAAGCGCGGATGGACATGGTTTTGTAATGCATGGTTCGCACGGACTCTGGGAAGTAGGCATTACTTATCTGACGTTAGGCCTCTGACAAGACTGCTTGCCATCTTAGTCTTACTGATCAATAACGGTGTTTTAACAATTGCTGGGTGAGTATAGCCCATAAACACCCTCCTCTGTTTCTGCGCGTATCTGTACTTTGTGCCTTTTTTCTCCTTACTTCCAAACCTATTTTGGAGTTTGCAAGGCATGCATTTTCTCCTTGGACCAACTCGCCGAACAGTCATTCACGCCGTGCCACTGACCCCTGGTGGTATCTAAACTACGTTGAAGTTGCACCGTCGCTTTGATTTTATCGCAACACCTACGTCTCTTCCATCTCCGATAGCGATTGGGCTTGCAGCTGCTGGACGAATAACGCCCGCCTCAGCTTTGGCCATGGACTCTGCTGGACTGCCCACCCAACTCCCCGAAGCTCAGTTTGGCAAACCGTTCAATGCGCAGATCAGTGACGAGGCAGGTTTGATGGACAGAGCACTTAGCACCGAGCCCATCGTTTATGGGAAAATGGAAAGGTGTGGTTAAGTGTCCTAGAGCCCCCCCTTTCGTCGGGCCCGACAAAGGCCCGGAGGGTCTTTGAGTGAGAGTGTGAGGATCAGTCGGCCGAGCGAAAATTTCAATGGAACCTTCTACACTACCCCCACACCCCATAACCCAGGGTGGGCTGCTTTGCCCAAGTCAGTGAGGAAGAGCGAGAGAGAGCCCTAAAGCGGGTTTCTATTCCCCCAATCGGAGTGAGATTGAGATGGACGCCCACCCATGCCTCACCGCTTTAGGGGATCTGAAAGGGATCTTCTACGAAATGAACCAACTTGCCATCCTATAATGGAATCTACTAATGCCACTTCCTCTCTTCAACAAACATCAATCTACGATTTGATAAAAAAAAATAAAATAAAAAACTAGAATAAAAAGTGATGCGATTCACAGCAGGTTTACTCTATACTGCAGGTCACTGCCCTCTTTTGATTCCACTTAGCAAATTTATGTTACATCTTTTATTGAATGACAAACCCCCTTCAGTGTAGACAGCTGTGTCATTAGAGAATGTAATATTACGATTTATCGCACGGTCCTTAACTTACACAATTCTAAAAAATGTTAGCGATACATCCCATATCGTCAAACTAAAGTGTGGCAATGTGGATGCCACGCAAGTAAAGTGGGATGATGTCACATGACGTGACTGAGGTGAACGACGTAACTTTTGCATGATGTAGTTTCAGTGATGTGCAGTACGATAATAGACATCAGCCCATTTAATTAAAAATAGTTTCTTCTACACTTACTTCGTTAAAAAAATCCCACCCTCCAGACACAAAGCATTCCCCCTTCCCCCCCCCCGCCCCGCTCAAATGATATCGACTGACGACATACATTTTTCATAAAGAACTCAGCTATGAAGGCAAACTTTCCATTTCCCCCAACAATTTTGTTTTTCATTTCGAAAGGTAGGGACCATGCAATAAATTAGTTATACCACCCGGGGCAAACTGTATCGGATTTATGAGCCGATGGGCGATATCCCTTACATGGCCAATCCGCTCGAACTGCGTCTTGCTAGGGTCTCGGTCTTCGGTCTCGACGTCATCTTAACCTAGTTTTTTTTTCGGATTGGCCATGTGCGGGATATCGCTCATCGGGTCATAAATGCGATACAGTTCGCCAGGAGCAAGAGTGGTATAACTATTACATATTCCTCTCTAGTTCTAAACTAGTTCCGGGACAAAACGTACCTAAAAATGTGAAATCGCCTCTCTATTTACGGGCACGTTTATGCAACGACTTGGAACGTAATTTTTTCGCTCGCCCACTAGATTTTACAAACTTCTTATTAAAATCCTCTGGCGGCTTCTCGCCTTTAAATGAAGGATGTCGCTTTTCAATTGTATATACCTAGTAACCATGGTATCCGACGTGAATGGGGGCCTCTCTTTTTGGCTTGCAACACGAATTATGGTGCACACGGGATGATGGCGTCAATTTATGAAAACAAGAAAAATTCCCACTAGCGTACAAAATGGCGGACTTAGAACTTAATTCCAGCATAAAGTGGCTTGTATTTAGTTCGACAAACCCATACTGTGCTCCGTGTTCGATTTTGCATTATCGCTGAGAGATGGTGTTTTCTAACGTCATTTGAATACCGTCAGAAGTAGTTTGTACGCGAGAGCAGGCACATTTTGGAAGTAGCGAGAAATGACAATGTTGTTGCAATGTTTCAATTATTGTTTGACTTTACTCTTTTTCCATGTTATTTATAATAGATTTAATTGTCAATATATTGCCACCATTCCGTTAGTAGACACTGAAAAATCACCGTAATTAAATAACAAGTGATTAAATTGTCGTCGGCGAGCGAGGTCGTGATTCATAAATGCTTCCTAACTTGTCCTTTTATTTCGTGTGTGTGAAAACTATAATTTACTTTGTGCTGATGCTGTAAATAGGTTTTTAACAATACATTCGAAAAATGAGTGATGCCAGCTGTGGTCGAGTTGCACTACATAAAAATCGTAATTTCGTAAATTCCATTAGAATTGGACAACTATTTTTTTAACGTTTTCTTAAAGATTAGATAAGATAAGACAATAAGTTGGTTCTGTCCACCGTGAGAAGAACATGGGAACGGAAGGGCAAAGCCACTGACTCCGTCCCATATATGAAGAAGATGGTTCAAAAGAGACAGGGGATCCATAAGAGTTTGGGTAGTCACCGGTTGTACAAAAAGTACGAATAGATCCTACGGAGGAAGTGAAACAGGTCACAAGCAGCAAGCAGTCTGCGGAAGGTATACAGGAAATTGGTCGAAACTGTAACTTCAGGCAGGGAGTTCCAGCATTGGACTGCGCCTGACGTGAAGAAAAACTTAACGGCAGTCACGCCGCGACCCAAGAACTAGGAGCATAAGTGAGAAGCCCGGAGGAATTAAACGAGAAATCAACAGGAAGGAGATTGTGAATGATCTGATAAGTCAAAACCAAGTCAGCATGTAGTCTACCCAGTTCAAGTGGGTCTAATCCGGAGAGACGCAGACGATCAGTATAAGAAAGAAGCCGAAGACCAGGTAGAGATCGAGTGAAGGAACGCTGCACCGATTCCAATCGATCAATGTCTCGAAGAAGGTGGGGAGACAAGACGGGGCTGGAGTACTCCAGGAAAAGCCGCACGTAGACTTTAGAAGCCCACACGCGCGAACAGAGATTTACACGAGCAAAACAACGATTAACAATACGCAAACGGTGATAGGCCTTGGTAACCAGCAAAATACAATGTGCGGTGGACTTAAAATCGCTTGTGAACCTTACACCAAGGTCCGTAACGATCTTACGTAAACTAACTGCTAAACTCCTGGATTCTTTTAAATAACTTTAAAATAAAAACAAAAACGATAAATAACCTCTGATTGTTTTAAAACTCAACTTTTTTTCCCTCGAGGGTGTAATAGATAAGGTATATGCCAGTCATCGTGCATGACCCCATATAATGGCATTTGACGAATGCGGTAAAAAAGTTATACACCTGGGTGTTTGATTCTGATATTATGAAGCAACATTTATATGTTAAATTACATTTTCGAGGTTAATTCCAGTGAATTTTATTTACGTCCCTCGTCACCTGCATTGATTTAAACGAGTGTTGCATTTGCATTTGCATTTGGTGACATCACTTTTGACGAGTGGCACCCAGAAGGGAGTTCTGGGGGAATCAATCCTGTAGTTCAGGATTTTCAAATGAAAAGAAGTAATTTTTTTTGGTCATCTTTCTGAAGGAACATGTAAATCAAATTAAATTAAAGGAGGTGTCGCCAAAGGCAAATTAGCCTCTAGTGCCCAGGCAAAGATTAAAACAACGACATGGAGTCAAATAAAGACTTCCAGTTATCAACAACACTGGAGGAAATGACACTCTGTGGCAGCAACCCATTCCACAGACTGACAAGTCTCTGCAGAAAGCGCCCTTTCTTATCTTACTTTTGACAGAGCTAAGCAGAAGTTTGTGGCTGTAACCACAAGTACACTGTAATTCAAAAGAACACTTTAAGAACACTTCAAGTGTTCTCAGAAGTGTTCTGCCTTATTTAAGAACACTTCAAGTGCTCTCAGAAGTGTTCTTAAGCAAAAAAGTTCTCAACGAAGTGTTCTTCACTGGTTTTAAGAACACTTCCTTTGAGAACACTTCGTCAAAGTACACTTCAAGTGCTCTCAGGAAGTGTTCTTAAGCAAAAAAAAACACAAGGAAGTGTTCTTCATTGGTTTTAAGAACACTTTCTTAGAGAACACTTCGTCAGTCCACTTCGTCACACCTTCAAGTGCTCTTGGGAAGTGTTCTTAAACAACAACAAAATCACAAGGAAGTGTTCTTCACTGTGTTTTAAGAAGATTTCTTTGAGAACACTTCTCAGTCCACTGTAAACAATTCAGAATACTTCGGGAATAACATTTTGCGCGGAACACTCAGCAGTGAAGACAGATTGTTGTTGAAAATGCAGTTCCTTACCAAACTGTAACATGTATGCATAATTAATAGCATGTTCGACTAATTGGCAAAAAAAAAAAAAAACCCGATAAAATCGAAAATTATTTTGTTGTATTTCTGAATTCTGCAAGCGATTCTGATCAACTTTCCCTGTCACACCACACGTCTAATTCTGTTAGTTTAGATTTTAGCATATAGGCTGTACTTAGAAAAAATGCATGACCCATGTTGGACTTAGCCCAAAAAAGTAAAAATCGAAAATTATTTTATTGCATTTCTGAACTCTGCAAGCGATTCTGAGCAACTTTCCCTGTCACACCACACGTCTAACTCTGTTAGTTTAGGTTTTAGCATAGGCATATTGGACTTAACAGGAAGGAGAGATCAGGGTTCACAACTGTACAGCCGACAGCCCCACGCGTTTATCGTCTAGATAATTCAGCGTGCAGTTTTTAATTTCTCGCGCCAGGTGAAGCTACATATCCATAGATGAATTTTGATTGAAGTTGCAGTACTTTGGTAAAAAGGAAGGAAAAACTAAGGAATCAGTGAAATCACTTTTAACAAATAGTTTTTTTTAATTGTTCAACTTGCCGTTGGGCAGCGAACGGGATAAATCGAAACCGAATCTCTATTTACTCGGTAGGAGGCACTGATCGTTGACGCAAGCGCAGGCGTGACCCAGTTGTTTTACGTCGTATCGTCATTTCCGGCGCCTTCTCTTTATCTCTATGCGCGCGCGATCTAAACAAATCGCAATAACAACAGGCTGTGCACAGTTATATTTCCATTTTTTTACGTAGGCAGTTCATTTTAACACTACTTCACGATGAATGCAGAAAATCAAAGCGAGGAAACCCCCACGCAAAGTAAGAGAATTGAAAGAACTAGAGAATATAGTCAACGGAAGAGGGCTCGTGCAGCAGTAATGAAAACAGTCTAGCACGAAATACAACAGGGGTTAGACCAGCAGCAAGGAATGTCGGCAAATAAACCAGCTGGACCACAAAGTTCCCAATTTCACGTTGCGTCATTATTGTTAGGAAACAACGAAGAAAGTGTAGTGTTACAAATGTGAACTGTAAGCCGTATAGGGTCGTCTGTCCAACCACTCATCAGTAAGCAAGATTTCATCGTGCCGTGGTGGACGATCCGTCCCCGACTCCATCTTGGTTCTCATTCACAGGAGACAGCAATGCTTCGTACGTTCAGGTAAGGAAAAATATACATAAATAGGTGTGAATAAAAAAATTTAAATCGTTAATAAGCCATCAGCGAAAATCGTAGTACACCATTATGTAATAGTACAACAGCCTAAGCCACCTTTATGCGCTTACACGGTGACGTGACCAAGATTCGAAGTAGCTAATCAATGAGAATGTCGGCCGTAAAGGCAGTGTGTCCAGAATGAGCTAGTGACAAACGGGTTTGCCATTTCAAATCCTGGCCATGTGACACGAATAAAATGTAAGAGCATAAAGGTGGCTTTCTTCCTTAGTCATTTTTTTCACGTATTTTTATTTTTTTTTGGGGGGGGGGGGGGATTAGGGTGATTTCGTAGATATCAGGGTACAATAGATTTTGCATGTATGAGTTGTATAACCTTATGAATGTAAGACAAAACATTTTCAAGGCACAAAAATTAAGACCATGAAAATATGTGGCCAGACAAGATGTGAGCCACGAACTTTTAAATTTGTCAAATACGCCTGGTGAAGATAGTTGTCAATATTGACTATCTAAAATTTGCAGCAAAGGCCTAGTGGAGATTCTGGACATTATGAGATTGGGAGAATTGATCTTTGGTAAAAATTTGTTCGCAAGTGATAGGCTAACAAGTAGAAATTCCATTTGTTTATTCGATGTTAGTAGGGACTACAGTACTAAAACTGAATTTTCTAATTTTGACCGCATGATGATATTCGGTAGGCTATTCAGCCAAGTAATTATGTACAAATTTATGAAATTTTATTAAGTAAGGCCACGAAAAAAAAATTAATTGGTTCTCAGGCATTGCCTGGTGGTCAAATTTGCCCGTGGTCATCGCTTTTTATTTGTTAGCACAAGCTAAATTTATTACAGTGCACGGAAAAGCAACGCTGAAATAACTATTATTTTGACTAACTGGGCATTCCAGCTCTTATGTTAAGTTGCAGATCTGATCCAAATGTTTTGGCCAGTTAAAAGCAGGCTTGAATGACTTCCAATAAAATAAAAAAAATAATAAACGGGTGGGGCCTGGTTACTTTTGGAATGAAAATGCCACGAATATAAAACATTTAGCTAGCCTAGGCGAATCTTAAGTATTTCTCTTTTGGTTTGTAACGAAATGCCTTCTAACATCCCTAAAAGGAATGTTTACGTTGAAGGGAGCTACTTCCGCAGTAGCTCCAAGCTCGTCCACCATTGATTTGTATACATGGAAGGTTGTACTATCCCCATTGATGTAAAGGGTAAATCAAGGTCGCTGTGCACGAAAATGGTGTCAGTTTTTTCCAAATCACGAGCCTTGCTCGTGCTCGTTGCTAATCACACATCAGAAACGCACCCAAAAATTTGTCCACCTAAATTTCACATGCCAGAATCTAGATAGGTCGGCAAGCATGCTCGTAGACCCTTTTGGAGCAATGGATTAATAAAGATTGCGGAAATTTACGCTAATTTCAAAGTTCATCACCAGTTCAAATGTTCGTGGTGGCTAACTTTTTGAAAGAGAATTTAAAATTACACGACGTCTTTCTTCTTCAGGCGTTTTTTTCACTGTTCCTTGGCGGTTGTTACATTTTAGTGGGCGATTTTTGGAGGGTCTTGAGCTCAGTGCTCGCAACCACTGACTAGAGGTGGGCATGGATCGGGTTGAGTCGGTTCCAAAAAAAAAAAATAATTACTGCGGTCTGCGAGCAGCTGCGGGTCTGAAAAATAAAATTACGTGCGGTTTCGGTAAATGCGGGCAATTTCGGTTCCCAAAACCCTCTACCACTGGTTGATTTTTCATTTTTTATCAAGAAGGCTCCGAATTTTGAGGTGGAGTTGATGGTGGGGTGTGAAGGAGGCTAGTCCACCCAAAAATTCGGAGCCTTCTTGATAAAAAATGAAAAATCAACCAGTGGTAGAGGTGGGCGCTGGTCCAATTTTTGGGAACCGAAATTGCCCGCATTTACAGAAACTGGAACCGACCCGCAGGGAACCGCAATGTCTGAACTAACAACCGAAACGACCCAAAACCGCAAATGTGTGCTGTAATAAGACCCGACCGCGGTTTACCCGCGGTTAACCGCGAAATACAAATCTAATCTAACAAAGACATTGATTACGAAAAAAAAAATGTTGGAAACAAAAGCAAGCCACGCGAAGCCATTGTTATAAATCAAGTAGACGATTTTTGGAGTGTCTTGAGCGCTGCGCTCGCGACCACCGACTTCTACAGCGCAGGACTTGTGCATCGAGGAGGCTCCGAATTTTGGGGTGAACTAGATGGTTGATGGTGGGGTGTGAAGGAGGCTAGTCCACCCAAAAATTCGGAGCCTCCTCGATAAAAAATGGAAATCAATGACGCTGCTAATAACAACGCCAATGACGCACAAGTCCCGTGCTGTAGAAGTCAGTGGTCGAAAAACCGCTCAAGACGCTCCAAAAACCGTCGACTACAATGTAACAACAGCCAAACGAACGCCTGAAGAAGAAAGACATTGTGTAATTTGAAATTATCTTTAGAAAATTTAGCACACCACGAACATTTGAACTGGTGATGAATTGGCGTAAATCTCCGTCAATCATGGCAAGTAATTGTATTCAAAGTAAAACTCCTCACAGTTGTTGACAAATTCTAACAAGCTAATTTTTACTCACACTCCAACTAAATACACAACTTAAAAACGTTCGTGCAAATTTTCTGAAGTCAATCAACCACTGGTGTTATTTGCTTAAATGTCAACTTTCTTCATCAGGCTTCTTGTGATTACGTGAGCTTTTTACTACTGCATCGGACGGTTTGTTGAAATTCACGTTTGAAATCTTCCCTCGCGACCACAGACCTTGATAATCGTCTGTCTTCACTGTCTGGATGGTTGCTTTCCACTTAATGTTCAGTAAGTTTTGCAACCTAGGATTCACGAGGTGGTGGATAAGAGGATGTGATGAAGGCAGAATATTCATAAGCTTCACTCCTTGATTTTCCATGTTTTATGGTAAGGGAT
>JAHWFP010162062.1:73450-91433 GCA_023313725.1 Lithobius niger | reverse complement strand
GATCGAGCCAGACGTTCATCCATCCGTCCTGGAGTACATCTTGGACTTGCTTCAAAGATTCAAGTACTCACGGGAACTCTTACTTGAGAATATTGTAAAAAGTCAAGTAAAAAACAAATCTTACTATGATATTAAGGCAGTTGAACGGAAGTTCAAAGTTGGTGATAAGGTCTTAGTACTAAAACCAGCTAGAGCCAATAAATTAGAGATTTATTGGGATGGCCCTTGCGAAGTCTTGAAACGGTTATCTGATACCAACTACCTCATTAAAAAGTCGTTTGGTTTGCAAAAAGAAACCGTGTATCATGTAAACCTTTTAAAGCCCTATCTGCCTAGGGAAGGTGCCAGTAATTTCACTCTCTCTGACGAACGTGATGTATATCACAAGGACCATGTCTGGACAGGCCAGCCTGGTGATGGCCACCTCACTTCTAAAGAAGCCATGTCTCTCTTTAAGAAGATCGGCGATTTAACCGAATCGCAGAAGATTGACCTACTGAATGTCTTTGACAAAGTAGATGGAGTTTTTTCGACTCTGCCAGGTCAAACTGACCTTGTTCTACACGACGTTGAACTTGTTGACTCTCAAGTCAAGCCTTGCAAGTATTATCGCCACGCGAAATACGAGCGAGATCTAATTGCTACAGAGATACAGCGTATGCTCAATCTTGGTCTTATTGTTGAAACTGATTCTCCCCACGGCTCTCCTATGATAATTGTTCAAAAGGAAGATGCTAGTCCTCGTCCAGTAGCTGACTACCGCGAGCTCAACAATAACACAGTCACCAAGGATTACCCCATTCCTAATATTGAGGAATGCATCGAACGTGCCGCTAAGTGGAAGTTCATTTCTATATTTGATTTGATTCGTGGATTTTGGCAATTGCGTTTAACGCCCCAAGCTTCCTTGGCTGCCACTATCACTACTCCCATAGGGAAATTTGCTCCCCTAATGATGAATATGGGATTGAAGAACGCCCCATTTTGCTTCCAGAAGCTAATGGATAATGTCACTCGTGGCATGGAGGAGTACGTCGCCCCTTTTCAGGATGACACTGCTGTTGGTGCTGAAACATGGCCACAGCATCTCGGAATTTTCTCTCTGCTGTCAAGAAAGCTGGGCTTACTGTGAATGCAAAGAAGTCGCAGGTTGCTTGCAGCAAAGCCACCTTTTTAGGTCACGAGGTTGGTAATGGATCCCGCACGCCCTCCGAGGTTAAGGTCCTTGCCGTGCAGAAGTTCGCACGCCCCCAAACCAAGAAAGATGTCCGTTCCTTTCTAGGCCTCGTTGGTTATTATCATATCAAAGATATATTAACCACTATTCAGAAATCTGTGCTTGTCTCACAGACTCCTTGAAAAAGGACACTCCAGATCCCGTTTTGTGGGATGAGTCCAAACAAACTGCGTTTGACTCTTTGAAAACTGCCTTAGTGACGTTTCCAGTCCTAAGAGCTCCCGACTTCAGTCAAACTTTTATTTTACAGTGCGACTGTTCCGAGCGTGGCATGGGCTGCGTTTTGTTTAAAGTGTTGGATGAAGACGAACACCCTTGTTTGTACGTTTCACGCAAACTTACAGCTAGGGAGCAGAATTATGGCACGACTGAAAAAGAGTGTGCGTGTTTGATCTGGTCTGTTGCTAAGTTACGGCCTTACATTTATGGGACAAAATTTGTCATCGAATCAGATCATAACCCGTTACATTGGCTCAAGCAAATGTCTGGCAAAAATCCCAGATTGCTTAGGTGGAGCCTTACCCTACAAGACTACGACTATACAGTTCGTTATAAACCTGGAAAGAAACATGTCAATGCCGACACACTTAGCCGGTATTTTGTTTAAAACAGTAAAGTTGTTCAAACATTTTGTTTTCAGTAAAAATTGACTGAAAATTAATTTGTGTCATTATTCTGACATTTTGGTCTGTTGGAAGCTCATCCTTAAGCAACTTCCAGTTAATCCCCGTTTTGGACTTCTCACCTAAATTTTAAGTGCCTATGCTTGCTCTTTTTGTCATTATCACCGCCTTCCTCTGTGGAAGGATATTTACAAAAATTGTACGACACGTTTACTAATATTCATTAGGAGTATTCTACGGGGGTTGCAACTTGTTCCCGGTTGGCCCTTCTTTAAGTTTTATACGAAATGGTTTTCTTTATAAAAAACTATCAGTCTACCCCTGGGAGATAAAGGATAGCGCTGTTTAGAAGGTTGTTGCGTTTTTATCCACAAACCTCCCAGTGTACTATTTTTATGTATAAGTTGTTTGGTAACCTTAAACCATTCTAGTGGGAGTAGTTTAACAGTAAATAGAGCTGGTCGTTTACGGCGCACCTATAGTATTCAATTTTCTAACAACTATTGCAGTCTAGGTTAATTGAAATGCGGCGGAGGGTTAATTTCGCAGTCATCCCAGATAAAAAAAATGACTAGACGTTAAGCAGAGGCAGAATCCGTACAGGACGTATTACCAGAGCAATAGACGGCCTCATTTACTTGTTATAACGAAACAACAAAATTAACTTTGTATTTCTAGTGTGTTTCTTGATATTTGTAATTTTTTGCCCCACTCTCTGCATACTTGTACGATTTTCCTGCACAGAAGCAGCGCGGACAGTATTTAGCTAGTGGCTGCAGAAAACAGTGTTTTTAAATTTTGTATTTTAACCTTGCTTTAAAATTAATTAAGCCACAAAAACGTTAGTCCCCCAAAAATATAAAACGGCGATTTTAATTTTCGCAAAACCAGTGTTCCTTTTAAACCTTGTAAAACGATCCTGGGATAGGACTAAGTATCCCCTGGAGGTGTATTTCCTCAAACTGGAGATGTATTTCTCAACCAGATGCAGTTATACAGTGTATTTTTGCAATTTACATTACAGTGCTTGGCAGTTCAAGTTATTGGCATATCTTGTGTGCACTAACCTTTCTGTTTTAGCTTCTATTGTGGAGTTCAACAGAAACCCCAAATAGAATCTCCTTGGTGGGGAGCTGTAAAGAAGGCCCGTTCTTCACTAGATTTGAGAGGAGACCTCGCCTCAAACCATCAAAAACCTGAGGGTAAAACTTCGTTTACGGCAACGAACACTTTTTTTTTTCTCGGCACCCCAGCCGTGAAAACCCCGAAATTCAAACGCCTGTATCTTCCAAGAAAATGGACCAATCCGTCTTATCTAAACAGCTCTTAATAGCCATGAACTTTATCCGTTTTCCCCCGCAAACAGAACACGAAAATTCCTTCTAGAACTTTCACAGCATCCTTAAGAAAAACGCACGAAACTGATGCCGTAAAATCACCGTAGCGCACGAGACGCCATTTTCGCCACTTGTATAAATTTGTATTTGCTTTTATTTTTACTTAGGCATAAAGCCGAAAACATTAGTTTAGTGTTTTAGATGGAGGAGCTTCCTCTACGAAGGTACTGAACCTCCCTAATAAATGTACAGATACTTTGTTTTGATATTTAAGTTTATTTGCGGTGATGATCTTGAATACTTTTGAGAAATTTCCAACTGCCAAAACCAATTATCTGCGGCTGCAAATAATGATTGAAACTATTTAAATGCGTTTTAGCATTCGCTGGTAACCTTAACTTTTATTTTATAATAATCTTTTAACGTAATATTTTGCCATCCCAACTACCGGAGCTTAGGCAACATTTTTATTTACGTATTTTCCCGGACATGTCTTTTCTGTTTGTACTTAGTTGCTCCTAGCAAAACCGACTTGGCAACCCATTTCACAAGGTAAACCTGGCTCACCAATGTTAATAATCGAATTTATTGCGATCATTCCTTCAATAGTCGCGATGCTTAACATTGTGGCCAAATAAGAAAACCATCCGTAGTAATTAAAGGCCTTATCCACGTTCCAAACAATGAGTTTAACTCTACCGGCCTCTCTTTATCATGCAGTCCATAGTTATTCCTTCAAACGGCACCAAGCGAAAAATCCTTTACGCTGCTGACTTTTCTATTGTTCTCAAGGCCCTCAGCCAATCAGACCTCCGTAGGTATCCT
The DNA here is from genome assembly GCA_023313725.1 of Lithobius niger. Lineage (NCBI taxonomy): Eukaryota > Metazoa > Arthropoda > Chilopoda > Lithobiomorpha > Lithobiidae > Lithobius > Lithobius niger. The sequence continues at coordinate 87,411 of JAHWFP010162062.1, read as the reverse complement.
CGGCGTCCGCGCCAACTTCCGGTAATGTGTATATAACCCCAGCCCCAGGAGGCAATCATTAGCACACGCTCAGCAGATCTCAAAGCCAGAAGTAACTACGCCAGTCGTTATAGGAGATGTCCCGTCCGAATGTTGCCATGCCGGGCAAAGGTAGTTGGTTCGTATAACTAGTATTAACTTAGAAAGTTTAACTTTTGGAAACTCCATTCGAAATTTATAGTTCTAAACTTAATGACTAACCTTAAGCTTTGAGAATTTATGGAGGTGGTACCATGATCGGCATTAATGACCCCCCACCCCATAACGTCAGGGTTCACGGTCACTTTCTAAAAACCAGCTTTTTTTCCCGTGTTTTTAGCATGAATTTACTCAAACACTAAATAGATCACTTAAACCAATTAGGTTTGCAGAAGCAGTGACTTCGATGGCTAGTTGCCCAAACTGTAAGTGTTTTCGTTGATTGGCAGAGTTTTTGTTAACTTAAAGTGACAAATTCTAAATGGCAGATTTGATTCTAAGTCGCACTTAGGAAACATAGTCTGGTAGTATTTTGTGTAATTCCCGCGGTTTACACTTAATAACAGGTTCTTGCGAGTTCCTGGCAGAAATTTTTCTTGTCGAAATTGTTATTCTTTGCACATAACATGTAAAGGTTGAAACTGAATTTAATGTAAATTCTTGTCAGATTTAATGTAAATCTCGTGTTGCTTTAATTTAAAAGCTTTCTTGTTGATGCTAGTTGAAATGTAAATACTTGCTTTTTATATTTACCTGTCATTTAATAAACCAAGAGTTTGTGAAACGTCAGTTGTTTACTAGTACGATTAATTGCTAGACTTAATTAACCACCCACCTGGTGGCAGCGAATACCCCCCTTTAAAGTTGATTAGTTAGCCTACAGTTAGGACCAATGACTCTCTGTTACCCATACTGGGCCAGTAGTACATGTGTGCTGTTTCCTGAAAAGTAAAAACCGCCACCACAACTAATAATTTAAAGGACAAAACCACATGGATGTCGGCGAGGCTACAAGCATCTAGAGAATCGTAGCTTCGGCCGCTACAATCCTGGTGGGATGTGGCATAGTGAGGCGCCAGTTTGTGGATCAGTCTGATGGTTTTATTATTATTATTTTTATGAGGAAGGAGATCGGGATCAAACAGTAGCATATTGTAGCGGCGGTATGTGGAGAACCATGTTGGGAGAGATGGTTGCCAAAGGGCCCAGGTTGGGTGCTGGGGCCCGGTTCCGGCTAACTGATCTTGGTTGTCAAGCAGTGGCGGAATCGATGTGGCAGCAAGGGGAACCAAGCCAAATCCAGGTGGAAGCGAAAGCTTCCTATTACCAGTGACGTGATCCTTACATGGGAACAGGAATCGTTGACAACAAGAATTAGTGATGAATGAAGCGTTGATCTTCACTGATCCGGCCATCATGAAGGGCTCGTGTGGATTAATGTGGATGATGGTGGGATCCAATCCTCATCTTTACCTAATCCTCTTCTTACCATGCTGAATGGAGTGGAAGTAGATGACTGCCCCCCCCCCCCTCCCCCGGTACGGGACCGAGGATCGCTAGGGAGCCGAGGGAGAAAAGCAGAACATGAATCCACTTTGCGGAAGGAGACCAGGATCGACGAAGGGGAACCGGTAAGCTGTAAAGATGCATCCATGTTCGCAGGGAACGTACAGAGGTGGGTGGGACCAAGAGGATCGTGAACACGATCCGGGTCGTGTGGTTTGTAGAAACAAACCGATCCCGCTTTGGTTATACTTAAAGAAGCCACGGTTATACTGGACACACCCTTAACATTAATAGATGGTAAGGGGCACAGGAACCGGGACTGTAAAGGCCCAAGAGCGCAGGAGCAACCATACGCGGTGGGCGCCCCAGGAAGAAAGGGTCTTCTTGGAAGCTCATGGCTTGAGACCGGGAACCGTGTTGAGGGGAACCGGTCGAGGTGGAGAAACATCTTATGCCCGTAAAGGACTGTTAACATTGGATCGGTATTGCACCGGGACGTCAGCTTCCCATGCTGAAGTTGTACTTGGAAACTGGATACTTACCGTTTGAAATGAAGAATCCATGAGATCATGAACCTTTGGTTGAGATTATGATGACGGTCCCCCCCCCCCCACCCCAGTACGGAACCGAGGATCGCCAGGGAGCCTAGGGGGAAAAGCAGAACATGAATCCGCTTTGTGGAAGGAGACCGGGATCGACGAAAGGGAACCGGTAAGCTGTAAAGATGCATACATGTTCGCAGGGAACGTACAGAGGTGGGTGGGACAGAGAGGATCGTGAACACAATCCGGGTCGTGTGGTTTGTAGAAACAAACTGATCCCGCTTTGGTTAACTAGCCAAAGAAGCCACGGTTATACTGGACACACCCTTAACATTAATAGATGGTAAGCGGCACAGGAACCGGGACTGTAAAGGCCCAAGAGCGCAGGAGCAACCATACGCGGTGGGTGCCCCAGGAAGAAAGGGTCTTCTTGGAAACTCATGGCTTGGGACCGGGAACCGTGTTGAGGGGAACCGGTGGAGGTTGAGAAACATCTTATGCCTGTGAAGGACTGGTAACGACGGATCGGTATTGTACTGGGACGTCGGCTTCACAAGCTGAAGTTGTACTTGGAAACTGGATACTTACCGTTTGAAGTGATGAATCCACGAGATCATGAACCTTCGAGCTAAAGCCTAAGTCTGGTGTAACGTCCCGTCTTGCGAGCAAGTTCCTTGCTGAGGGATCGTACGTAGGTCCTGGACTAGCCGCAGAGAACCGAGGACGAAGTTGCCATGTTGCATGGTTCAGGGGAAATCGAGAGTCCAAGCAGGAACGGATTCCCAACAGGTAACCGGGAATCAAGTGAATTGTGATCCGCTGTGAGTTCTAAAACTTCAAAATTGCCTGATCCCGGCTGTGCCAGGGAACCGGGAAAGCGGATCACGGCGGGTGAATCAATGAGTCGTCAGTAGGAATACCCTTTGCCCGTAACATGACGGCAATCGGAAAAGGGGTAATCGGGAATCAGGATGAGGTTGACTACCGGGAACCGGCGAAGAAGATACTGTGTTCACAGGTGGATGGGGAACCGAAAGTTCGAACAGGAACGGGTTCCCTAGTAGTAATTGGGAATCGAGTGGTTCAGGTTCCGTTGTGAGTTGCAAGACCCCAACAATACTTGGGTTTGGTTGCGATAAGGGAATCGGAGATGCAGAACGAGGATGAGGGGTCGAAGACCCTTCCTGAAGAGTACATATGACTCGAGTCATGGTGGTAACCGGGAACCGAGGATCGATTGCCGGGTAATCGGGAACCGTGGTCAGAGCGATTAACAGCGTACGTCGAAGAGAAGAAAAGGTGAGCAATGCCGCTCCGCTTCGGTTTATATATGAGGAGGCTGCGCAGTAGGATGCGCAGTAGGTAGCGACGCGGAAGGATATCTTCGATTTAATTTCTCTAGATAAAACAGCATTAGGAGAAGAGCATGCTTTAAAAAAAGTAATGTATATTTTCACGGCAACTAGAAACTAAAATTAAGCAGGTTCGGGCCCTGCAATTTTAGTCTTTTTATAGCCGACGATCATATACATTACCTATTTTAATAGCAAACTTCGTCACCTGGTGGAGGGCTAGGTTCAGTATTCCCGCAGTACGAGCTGAAATCCCCAGGAAAAATTTCACTTTCCTGATGAAGACACACCTGCTTTTCCAACCACTTTCACCATCCTGACAGAGATTGTGCGTAGCAAGACTCGTGGCGAGTTGCAAGTCAGTGCAAAAGGTGAGATTGGGGAGCGTGATTGCTCAAATTGTTAAATAAATATATGTTATGTAATACTAGCGCATGCAGTGGTCTTAACATAATGGAATACAAGGCAAGGAATCAAGCATAGTGCTGAAAACATCTTTACCTCGTAGGAGGGATGAGAACGTATGCACATTCGGAGGCATCTTGAGGGGCCCAGAGGATAGGTCTTGGAAGACTAGGAGTGTTAATCTCCTCTTGGTGTATGCTGGATTTCATATATGGAGGAAGATACGGCGGAAGATAAGTGATTTGGTCAGAAGAAAACGCCAATTTTGCGGCGAAGATGTCCTAGTGGATAAAAGGAGCGAGGAAAATGGTTAAACTATATTCTTAAGAAGGAGACGATAAAAACGGACGCCTCGCCTGGGCAGAGCAACACGCAGGTGAAATTGTGGGTAGCGCCGGAAGGTAAGGGGGTGCTAAGGGATCAACCTGAATCCCAAATCTACGCCCGTGGCTTTAGCACGGCATGGGGGCCACGGTAGATCTCCTTCCGCAGATTTAGTATTTGGATTAATGCCGTGAAAAACGGGAGTGAAGGAAGCAGCATTATCGAATTGCAAGACGGAGTAATTCGAAATGTGATGTAGTAGCGGAGACTGAAGTGTCCGTCGTCAAACAGAAAAGGGAGAAGTTTCGGAAAGGTCAGTTTTGATTTCGACGGATGGTGCTGAAGTAGATTCATCAACGGTAGAGCCTTCATCAATGGGAAAGATAGATAGTTGAATGGCCGACTGAGGAAGAGGAGATACAACAGGCGGAGGAACAGCGGAGAGGCCATGTGGCAGATCCGAGGTGCTGTTGATAACAGGTGGAGGAGGCGTAGTTTCGATGGACGCCGGGTCAGGAGGCGGAAGCGGTGGAGTAAAGTAATGTTCAGTGCTGACGGACGGGTCTTCCAAGGGCGATGGTAAAGGTGATGGGGCTGTTTGATGTAGGGCTTGTAAACAGGGTGATTGGCGTGGTGCGGCGGAAGGCTTAGAGGAAGGCAAAAAAAGTCCGACAAAAGAAGGCGCATTATGCAGCCGTCGTATCCGAGATCGGGCACAGTAAAAAGCCCTCCATGGTGGCGAGGATGGGATTGGTGATAGTCGAGAGTGGTGTGTGCGGAGGAGGGCGTAATTGATGCGATGGAGTAGTAGCGTGTGTTTACCACCTCGAGTTCGTTTGTGAGGGCCTCATTAGACGCACACAGCATGGCATTTTCAGCTTGGAGATTCTCTGCGCTCGTGGCCGTACTGCGGATCGCCGGTAACTCAGCCAAAGCAGATCGGAGAGCAGCGTACTCTGAGGAGAAGTGTTCCGTAAATCGAAGAACAAAATCCACATTGAAGTTCAAATCTTCCATTTCTCGTACAGAGAGATGTAATCCCCTGGTAAGGGCTTCACGCAAAACCGACGCCGCAGGAAAAAGAATGTAAACGAGCGCCACCGAAAAACGCCTGTTTTTCAAGAAAATTGAAATTTTTTTTTCTTGAGGCATCCAAAATGCCTCGCCGAGGCACGTCTGGCCGTTTTTTTGTTAATGGACAGAATCATTCCAAATTTTCAACATCTATAGCTTGCCCAAATACAAGATGCTTGGGGAAGCCCAAATCCGGACTTTCCACAGGAAGTACCAGTAATTCACGTTTGAAGATCACCCCAAAACCACATCGCACCTTCAACATGGCCGCCATTACTGAACTCTGTATTTTTGTATTTTCATTTTATCCTTGTTCTTTTCGGGCATAAAGCCCCAAACTCTAGCTTAGTTGTATTTTAGGAGAAAGGCACTAAACCTTGTGCCCATGTACTGACAACCATTTTTAATGTGTGATATTTTTTATTGTGTTTGAACGATCGCAACTACTATGAAAAATTTCCACTTAGATCAAACATTGTCCGTTACCTTTAGAGTTCAAACCTCCACTTTAACTTTATGCGTTTTAGCATAACATCAAGTTAGACTGTTTATTCATTTATTTAGCCTTTTATAATAATCTTTTACCCCCAGAAACGCTGCCATTAGTCCAAGTAATTAGACATCGGCATTCTACCGGACACGAATTTTCAGTGTATATATGTTTATTTTAGTTCTCCTCTCAGTCCGACTGGAACCCAACCAAACACTACTGATAGCTTGAACTACTATTAAAACCAAAAGAATTCTTACAAAGATCTGTTTCCATGCAATTCCGTAAGTCAAACTGTGCAAAACTTCAAATCTTCACTTTTGCCCCCCCTCCCCAGCCCAAAACTAGTTGTGGTGTATAACACTGCAGTTTACCGTTAAAGCTTGTTTAATTTAATAGTAATGTTTTCTGCATTACCCAAAGCACTGTAATAAGCTTTAACAAGAGCCGATTCACGTTGCAATCATGTAAATATGAAATCCGTAGCCAATAATTCAAAATAGAGGCCTATTTCCGAATGTTCAATTGAGTTAAAACTCAAAACCGGCCTGTCTTTTTCACTTCTCCATCCATACTCCTTCAAACGGCTCTGCACCCAGTTCCTTTGTTCATCCGACTTCTCCTCCCACTTTTTATTGTTCTCGAGGCCCACAGCCAATCAGACCCCCGTAGCTACCCCGCGAGTCCGCGCTTACTTCCGGTTATGTGCATAAAACCCCAGCCCCAGAATGCATAGTTAGCACAGCTCACAGATCTCAAGCTAGAGAAGGGTCACGCCAGTCGGGAGTGGAGACGCCATGTCCGTGGGATGCCATGCCGGGCAAAATGGCAGTGGTTCGTATGTTTGTTGTTAGCTTTTGAAAATTTAATTTAGGACCCCCAAGTCTAAATTCTAGTTTAAAAACGTAACATAAACTCTCTCTAGCTAGGGAATATTATGGTGGTGACGCCTGTAGCGGCATCTTAGGTTTCTCACCCCATAACGTCAGAGTGGTTCTCTTACTAAAAACCAAAATCTTTCTTATTTGTTTTAAACATTAATTCAAATAACTGACGGTTTGATCTTTGTGTGGGATTCATTGGTTATTCACTCCAGACGGACTTTATAAGTAGCCGAGGCTTTTATAATTTGAGGAGTTGACTTGTAAACAGCAACTCTGGGAGGTTTAAGGCTCTGTTTTATCACTTAGAAACATAACTGTGAAACGGTTGATCTTTCATGCGTGTTTGAAACATACTGTTTGATAGACTGTAACCAGCCTGGGCTGTTCAGTCTTGCGAACGACTCTGCGGAGCGTTCAGTATTGCTTTCTCTAGTCGAAAAACTTAATTGATTGTTCATTCAAAACACAAGTGTCGTTTTGTTGCAAAATCGTGTGAATTGCTACAATGTAAATTCAAACTAGTGCTTTTTAAATAAGTTTGTTTCAAAAGCTCTCGGGCAAACGTAATGTAAAGTGTTATATTCATTCTCTGTTGTTTAAAATAAAAACCAGGAGTTTTTAACTTCAGTTCGTTTGCTAGTCAATTAACTGTTTAAGTGTAAATAAATATGTAAACCATTTTTAGTTTAGCTCTTGATAAACGGTTAAATTTCCATCGCTGGTGGCAGTGAAATACCAGCAGTTTTAAGGTTAGGCCCCTTTAATTTAGGACCCTGCGCTCCATCCCCCATGCTGGGACAGTAGCCCTTGCTGTGCTTATGCCGTAAAAGTCGCAATAATCACCGCAACACCTTAAGCTGAATCTCCGTGTCAAACCAGGAAACCGGAGGCGCTACAAGCACCTGAGCCGTCGTAGAGTCCGCCGTTACAGGAACAAGAGGAGGCGGAAGCACTGCGTTTCGAGAGGCATTGTCCAAACGCGGTGGAGGAAGAAAAAACGGAGGACGCGAGAAAGTAGACGTAACCTCTGGAGCGGAAGGTGGAGGATGTATCTTCATGACCTTCTTAACAGTGGAAAGTACCTGTTGGCGCCGAGGAGGAGCGAGTAGAAACCGTGCCATTTTAATCTTGACGGCTTTAGCAGCTGGTTAGCTAAGTTTCATGGAACGCACTCCAGATGTTCCGGCGATTGCTGCTACGGGATCCGTAGTATGTAAGTTGGGCCGTAATGGGGATTGCGGAGGCCGAACGTGAAAGAAGGAAGGTTGCGCAGATGGGCGCTGTACGGAGGGGCTGGATAGTTCACCAGAGAGTAGTTTAGGTCGCTTCGGAGAGTGCAGAGGCAGCACGTGCAGCAAATCTGTTCGTTTCGATGGTTTAGATGCGGAAGATTGCGATAGGCTCTTCCGAGGAGATTCAGGTTGGACAGAAGAAAGTGGAGAAGAGACATGAGGCAAGACCTGCAGTTTCGATTTTTCTTCCTGGAAGAGGGAGGCTGGGTGACCGTTGGTGAGCTGTGCCGAACGGTAGGCGGAATAAGAAGCGGGCCCTTCCGATGTGTCATCTGTACTGCGGAGGATTGGAAGGCTGGTCCAGGAGAAGCTGTAATGACTGTTGGAGCGGCGGCAGCGGCTTCCTTCTGACGGCGTGCCCAGTCGGCTCTCTGTTTTGACAGATGCTGATGCTTACGAATAATGATCCATCTAGGAGGTGAGATGGTAACACAGATCCTGCACCTCTTTGTTAGTCCGTCACAAATGCGATGTCGTTAACAACTTGGGTGCGGGTCAACGCGTACTTTCTTCGAATGGCCTGCAAAACCTTGGCATTTGGATGGTTGAGGAGAAGGCACATTTGCGGTGGAAGCTGAAGTGGAGTCTGGAGGAACATCGATATTACGGTCCGAAGCCTCCGAGGAGGAGGAGTCGTCCATACTGAAGAAAGAGCTGCCGAACAAAGACGGTTGGACCTACGCGGGAATTTTGAACTGGCCGTTAGGACGCAGAGAGGAACCCCGGCTAGCAGTGGAGAGGATAACTACAGTGCAGGTGGAAGGAGGCGAGAGACGGTTACATCGAGTAATGGGTATAACTTGGGAACGCCAGAGCCGAGCGGAGTAGAACGCCATTAGAAACATTGTCCGTCCATTCCGTTTTCATGACCTAAGAAGGCGTTATTGCAAGGTTTGGGTTTTTTTTTTTGCGCAACCAACACAAAGTTAGGATGTACAAACTGTGCCCCCCCCCCCCCGATATGCGGAAGGGGGATGGCGTCTGAACCAGACAGTTGTGAAGACCGAAACGGTTGCGTGAGAATGGAGAGTACGTCCAAGCGGAAGGATCATCGTAAAAGGAACAATAGCCGAGGTAATCCTTGTAATGAAGAGAACAAATGGCAACATTGCTGAAGTGCTTGGTGTAGGACCTTTCTTGGTGTAGGATGCATAATTGTTGGAAGATACATGATTGATGGAAAAGGAGCGGAGGTGAGCTGGTGGCGCAATACTCTTCTGTGAATGGGAGGTGACGCAAACCCTCTGACGTCAGTCAAGATCCGAAAGGTGAGGATGGTGGCGTGATATCTCCTGCACAGGAAGGTTGTGCTTAGGGAAAGGCCGGAAGGCAGAGGACCGCTGGCGTTGCAGACGGCGGAATTGGGGCTAAAGGTGTGATGCCCGGTATGGTAATAGGCTGTGAACGCAAGGTCGAAGGAGAACGTGGCAAAAGTGGTAGAAAATACGGGGAGGACGGCTGGAGGATAGTGTATTGGACGTCAAAATAGACTTCTTCTTTACAAAATAGATCATGTTAAGTGTTGCGGGGGCGGAAGGACCAGAAGCTGATTGTTGAAGGTGACCCTCGGAAGGGCCGTCCAGGCTGCAAAAAGTCCTGTTGAAAACTGGAAATGGAAGAGGTAGGCGTAAATCATCTGAAGGAAAGAAAACCGGTAAGGAAGCAGTGTCCGTGCCAAGAGGAATAGTAGTAATAGGTGACGGCAGAATCGGTGGTGAAAGGCAGGATGTGAAAGAGGAGCCAATTTTCCGAAAAGCCCCTCTCTGGGCAGCGAAAGGGAAGTAAGAAACAAGGTTAGGAAAAACCGCTGTAGGCAGCTGCCGAGGCTGTCTGTAAATGGAAGAATGTGCCACAGTGGCATGGCCGGAACGCTTGGCAGGTGCATGGGAGATGTAAGGACGACGGAAGGGCACGATATACTCCCTAGTATCAGAAGAAAGCGGAGGGCATTGCGTGTGCGGAGGGTGAGAAAAACTCGAACCACTAGTGGAAGAGGAGGCTAAGGCCGGAGGCGGAGCAGTTGTCCGCGAAGCGGAAGCAGCAAAGGTAGTACCGCGTGGCAGCGATGCCAGAGGATCGGTAGACGAGAAACTTCCCGAGTAAAAGAAGGACGACGGAAGCAAACTTCATGAGGGCGGAGGAGGATCATCCAAAACTGGAGGAACGGATGATGCCGCCATTAGTCCGTTGGAGCAACGGAGGGTAAAGTAATCTGGAAAGGAACGGAGGAAGCGCCCTTCCGCGGAACAGATATGCGGAGGATATCGTCGATCCGGGGAAGCTCAGAACGACCACACGTGGTGATGCCCTAGGAGAAATGATGCCAACTGAATGCTACGCCGGAGCTTATATAAGCCAACCTAGGCCCGTGCATGCGCAGTACCTACGAACTTGGCAGGGAAGACAACTTTCAAGATTCTAGGGGAAATAAGCTCAAAAAGGGGGAAACTGCAATTAAAATAGGTAATTTTCGTCGGCTATAAAAAGAACATTTTGCCGGCCCCCGGCCAGGCCGGCTAAAAATGGTTTCTTTTGCTGTAGAAAGTACTATACCTGTCAAATTTTAGCATTGCTGTCTCAGTGATGCTGTTGGTTGCTTGAGACTTGAATAGCCGCCTCAGTTAACCCTACCACGCGTTTGCGCATGCGTAGTCCTCCCAATATAAGAGTGGCGGCTACGAGGGCTCGTCATCTCTTTGTCTCACGTTTAATGTCAAAAGGTGACTCGTGAGGGGAGGCAGGGAGGGGCCTAAGGTATAGTACTTTCTACAGCAAAAGAAACCATTTTTAGCCGGCCTGGCCGGGGGCCGGCAAAATGTTATTTCTTTGCTGTGAAAGTACTATACCTGTCAAATTTTAGCATTGACAGGCCGACCTCGTCAAATTAGGTGGCGGGCACCTTTTGACAGAGTTCCCTGGGGTTCTGAGGCGGTGAGTCACCTGGGCAGTATGCAGGGGGGGAAGGGCGGGTACCTTAGCGAGGGGTTGCCTTACCAATTTAGGTAGACTTGGATGTAAATGGCTATTATAAGGAGGGAAGAAGGTGACAATTACCTTTGAGTGTTGTATTGAGGGTCTTCTCTGGTAAGGCCATGTTTTCTCCAGAATGAATGGAAGATTTTGAAGGTTGAGTAGCTGGTGGAAACTCGGTTGATTGTAGCAGTAGCACAGTTTGGAGTATAAGCACTGAATTTGGGAATATAAGGGAATGTTCGTAGGGTTGTAGACGTAGGTCTGAGCAGAACCAAGAGCCCCATGGTTTGAGGTTAGCAGTTTGACGGGAGGAATTATGGTTCTAGATTTGGGAAATCCAATTCAGAGGTAAATAAAGGAAGGAACGTGGGGGGCGGGTGGGGAACCCGTTCTGCGTCTAAAAGTTAAGTTTTCGTTTTTTTTTGTTTTTTTATATAATCGGCGTTATGAAAAGGAAAAATGAAAGGAAAAAAAATGGGGGGGGACCCTACGAGGGGTCCGAGGTGGGTTTAAATGGTAAGGTAATTAGAAAAGGCCGAGTTATAACTAAATGCTCTTTTTTTTTTTTTGCAGGGTCCCCTTAGAGAGAAGAGGGTGGGGTCAGTTGGATGGTCGTGTCGTTTACTGAGGTGGGATTGAACGTAAACCCAGGCAGTAATGACGAGCCTTGGATCTACAAGGTGAACAAGGAATGTCAGTGCATGGGGTTGCTTAAAGTGGGGCCATTTCTGGAAGTAATGGAAGAGAATTGGTCGCATTGTCGAATTGCCATATTGAGTAAGCCAGAAGATTGTGGGCAAGAGTTGTGTTTGTTATGGCCTTCCAAGAATCCAGGATGTGGGAATGCCCTGAAACTTGTAGTGCAGCATGGGTTGCGACTGGGTCAGAAGAGCCTAGATCGACGAATTCGACTGGCCGAGTGGGAAGATCGTGTTCAGAGGATATGGACGTGTGGCGCCAAGATTGCTGGGATATGGGAGTGGAGACGTCATCCTTGTTTCCAGGGGTGGGTGGGATTGCTATCACGGTTGAAGCTGGAGACATTGTTGGGGTTGAACTTGATTTAAATTTCTTCAATAAAGCCTTGTGTTCTGTTTCTTGCCTCTTCCTTGTGGAGGATAAGAGTTGACGGTAAGCAATGATCTGCCAGTCCTTGAGGGGGATGGTTACACAAATTCCGCAGGGTCGTTCGTAAAATTCGCATTTTCGGTGGAATTGGCAAACCTTGTGGGGGTCAATGCGAAGGGGATTGAAGAGACCTGGGCAGCGGCATTTGCCTGGGTTGTCAATAACAGGCGTGCGGCCGAAGTAGATGTCTTCGACGTCTTCTAAGATGTTTGGCAACTTAGTCTTCACCATAATGGAGATTGTATGCGAGAACGGGAGCAGGGGATGCTAACCAGTTGTGACGAACGCAACAAAAAACCGTGGGAGAAGGCGGGAAACACGCCGGAAATGAGAGGCGGATGCAAACAGGAGGTGGCGCGCCTGGTGGCGGTGACGTGTACTAGGCGCGGAGCTGATGGACGCTTGCGTAAACTATGAGATGGGTAGGCGGAAAGTGGCAGCATCGGGGTCGGCCGTAGGTTGGCCGTGAAGAGGCGGACGAAGGACGAGGTGTGCAGGCAGTAGAAGCAGCTTTCGTCCGTGGCGGGGGGTAACATCGGAACGGGAGGTGATGACTACAGCATCTGGTATTCCCAGGCGGTCACCCATCCAAGTAGTAGTCGGGCCTGGTGCTGCTTAACTTCGGAGATCGGACGAGAGCCGGTGTTTTTCAACATGGTATGATTGTGGACAGAAACGTTGTCATGGAAATTCACCGTCGTGGGTGAAGGACATTAGGCCGGACGAAAGATGTGAGTGAGAAAGGAGCGAGGAAAATGAACGTGGCCGTCTTTCGGTATCGTGCAGGGCGGCAGCGACCTGAAGAGGAGTAGGCGCAGAAAGAGTGTTGGATTAGGGAGGCTGGTGGCTGATGGTGGACGGCCAATGCCTGGAAGAAGAGCCTTGGGTCGGGGCGAGGCGGCGGAGGTCCCCCGGCAAGTCGGGCTCAGCGGAGGCAGTCTGAAAGCGGTTCAAAGACGGCAGGGTGACCCTAGCTTCATGGCGACGTCTTAGCTACGGCCAACGATGACGGATCGAGTGGCCGTGTGGTGTGGCGGGCGAAGATGGCGGGGAAGCGTAGGCAGAGGCCGGTGATGAATGCTACAATTCACAGCGTTACCCCGAAGAAACCTGGGACGGACCTGCAGTTGGATGAGGTAGGTGGCGAATCCGACAGGACGGCAACGCCCGGCCATGGGCTGACCAGGGACGGGCCGTGGAGCGGAAAGCTACTGCCCCGTTGTAGCGGACGAAAGATGGCGAGAGGACCAAGGCAGGAGTCGGTAACGGATGGTCCAGCTTTCAACCGGTATTTCGAATGGAGTGAAGAGACATGGCCTTCAGAAGCTTGAGAGACGGAGGTTGGTTGCAATACCGGCTCGACGGTGACCTCCGGCTATGGGCAGACCGGAGGCGGACCAAGGAGCGGAAAACAACCGCCGCGTCGTAACAGGTGAAGGACGGCGAGGGAGCCGAAGCAGAAGCCGTTGATGGGTGACCCAGTTCTTCTGAGTTCTTCAAGGTTATTCCGAGTGGTCCGGCGAGGCCGAGCCTTTAGCTGCTTTGAGTAATGCCAGCTCGATGGCGACGTCCCGGCTATGGGCAGACCGAGACGGCCAGCGGAGCGGGAGGTTACTGCCGAGACGTAGCGGGCGAAGGACGGCAAGGGAGCTGGGGCAGAAGCCGTTGATGGGTGGCCCAGTTCTTCCCAGTTCGTCTGGATCATTCCGAGTGGCCCGGCGAGGCTGAGTCTTCATCTGCTTGAGGGAAGAAAGCAACTGTAACGGCGGGTGCTACGACGGGGTAGGTGCTTGTAACATCGCCGATCGCCTGGTGTAACTGGAACTTGCTATCAATCACTCTGTTTGGCGTTTACGTACTTTTTCGGTTAAACAGCACAACTGCTACTGTCCCGATGTAGGGAATGGAGCATTGAAGTCCTAATCTAAGACCTGACTAGTGAATAAATAGCGGGTAACGCTGCCACCAAGGTG
>JAHWFP010162062.1:44438-73050 GCA_023313725.1 Lithobius niger | reverse complement strand
GTTACTGCCGAGGCGTAGCGGGCGAAGGACGGCGAGGGGGCCGGGAGAGAAGCCGTTGATGGGCGATCCAGTTCTTAACGGTTATGACGAGTGGTTTGACGAGGCTGAGTCTTCGGCTGCTTGAGAGAAGAAAGCACCAAGTCGGCTCGACGGCGACGTCCTGGCTATGGGCAGACCGGGACGGCCAGGGGAGCGGACGGCTGCTGCCGAGGTATGGCGGCGAAGGACGGCGAGGGCTCGAGGTGGAGGCCGGCATCAAACGGTCCAGTTTAGTATGGCATCCTCAGGTGGAGTCTGCAACTGCTTGAAGAGGGGCAGGTATAAGTCCTGGCTCGACGGCAACGTCCCGGCTATGGGCAGATCGGAGACGGGCGAGAAGAGCGGAAATTTACCGCCGCAGGGTGGCGGACGAGAGACGGCAGGGGCCGATGATCCAGGACCAATAGATGTGGGACGTCCGGCGGGTTGAGACGACAGGTATCCGGCAGGTAAAAACTTCAGCTGGGCAGGCGGACCGGAGGACGAGGTGGTGCGGGAGGCAACGTCGGTCGGCGGATTTTGGCTGCATCGGACGAAAGACAGAGGGTTGCCGAGTTGAGAGACCGCATGGAGGAGGCCGGAGACATCCGTGCTGGGCAGCGGGCGATCCATAAGGAAGACCAGGCTTGGGTTGGAGGCGACGGCCGAATGAAAGAAGAGAACCAACAGAACGAGCAGCGTGAGTGGCTTGAGACAAAGAGATGACGAGCCCTCGTCGCCGCCACTCTTATATTGGGAGGACCACGCATACGCAAACGCGTGGTAGGGTTAACTGAGGCGGCTATTCAAGTCTCAAGCAACCAACAGCATCACTGAGACAGCAATGCTAAAATTTGACAGGTATATTACTTTCACAGCAAAAAATACCAGCTTTTATTTTACCGTGTTTTCATTAAAAAAATAAATGTAAACCAAGGATCACTTAGAACCTTTTTTCGTTTGCCGAAGCAGAGTCCTTCAATGGTGATAACCCAAACCTAAAAATTCTTTGTGATGAAAGTTTGATCTATTGAGGTATCATAGAAACATAACTTTAGGACTACTTTGTAACAAAGGTATTCTTACAACTTAGCGAGTTTTGCGAAACTCAAAGACAACTATTTCTAATCGAAATTTTTGATTGTAAACTTAAAATGTAAAGTTCTCGTGCCGAATTTTAGACTGTAAATTCCAAGGTTGCTTTTACGTAAAGCTTTGCTAATGTAAACTAATTGAGAAATGTAATTGTTTATTTTTATATTTAGTGCCCTTTTAATAAAACCAAGAGTTTTTAAAACCTCATTTGCTTTCTGGTGGGATTAATTGCTAGAGTTAAATAACATGAAAACCACTTTTATTTAAACTCATTTAGCTTAAATATTTTTACCGCCAAAGTAAAAACGGTCACCCCACAGTAATATTGACTTCACCTAAGTAGACCAGATGTCGGCAATGCTACAAGCACCTCTCCTGTCGTACGTCCTCTGCTACAGTTAAAACAATGTTGTTTTATTATAATTTGTATATATATTATTAAAAATTTATTCTTTGTATCCGGTCAATCACTAGTGGCGCCAGACTAGTGGCGACCGACCTGAGGTAATTGGTTCCATGACGGGAGGGCATAGGAAAATAAAAGGCGTAAATTCGCACATATTTTTTAAATGGCATTTTCGTGCGTAGTGTACCAATTAGAAGAAATGCGATAGTTGTGGTGGGGTAATGAAGGTTTTACAGTCAGGGGGCAACATTTGCAATTTAGCCAAATGGTGTGGAGGGAGAAACCAAGAACACGTACGGGGTCCTGGGGAGCGCTGCGAGATCCCAAAGCTGGGTCTGGGGCAGAGCCCCGGAAGCCGACGCATTTTTTCTATTTTCCAGTATTTTCTGGCCTAGAAAAATGACGTTGGAATAGTTTTTATAAAACCAGTTTTGCGGAGAGCAATATACGTAAAAAAAAAAAGGCATTCCAGTTCTGCAAAAAAAACAGTTGCCTGTTACAATCTTTTACTTTTTGAACAGTTGTAAATGCAAAAGGAACTAAATTGAGTTAGATTGAATTGATCTACCAATTAGTGAACTACTTATTTCTCTGATTGCTCAACCTCGAAATGCAGTGTAGCGGTGCTAACTGTTCTCTTGAGGTACTTGAGGCAACACTGCTAATCTGGTGTGTATGCGGGTTTAGTTCGACTCGAAAAGTGGCTGTTTTTACTTTTGTGGAACATAAAACATAGCTTATTCTACTCCAGACTGGGATAGAGATAAGCATCCTAAGCTGTAGGCTAAATTCAAGTTAACTATTCTCATGGTCGCTGCCACCAACGATGGGTACGTTAATTTGCTTACTTTACTATGATTGAAATAAGACGATTTTTCATTATTTAAACACTTTCAAATAAACAGGTCTAGGGTAAACAAAACTGGGTTTTAAACTCCTGATTTTATTTTAACAAGTTATAGGAACATTTACAACGGTAACTACCATTGAATTAAAAGAAGCACAGAATTTTTACATCAGTTTAAAATTCACACATGATCATCTCAGAGTTCTTAAGATTAACAATTTCGACTAGAAAAAGTTGCTTACTGTCTCAGATAATGGGACTAACATTAAATACAACAGTAGTTTGAACATCAAGATCTGCAAGATGTAAAACGTTCTTCCCTCTCAAGTCAGGCTAGAATTATCCATAAATAACGCTATGGGACCTTAAGAGTTTGATTATTTAAGATTCAGCTTACTTTATGAATCTATAAATAAGAAAATATAAAAGCCAGTATTTTAGAAAGGGAACCTTAAAACCAGGGAGTCGAACCGTTACTTTTTTCGGTTTGGTTTCCAGTTACGGTTTGGCTTTATTTAAAATTTCAGTTCGGTTACAGTTCGGTTCGAACCGTTTTTATTTTTTGGTTTTAACCGGTTATAACCAGTTATAACCAATTATGGTTAATCGGTTTTACTCGGTTACGGTTTTAATACTTGACTGGCCATAATGATTTGCTCGAACAACTAACAACGAACAAATAACTTTGGCCTTAGTTTGCAAATTTGCGTAACTTTCTAGTTGCTTTTTAGTTGCAAATTTGCGAAGCTTTTTAGCTGCTTAGTTTTCAGATTTGCAAAGCTTGCAAATTTACTGTAATATCAAAGTCAACAGTTTTTTAATGGACTATCAATTGTTCAGGGCCGTAAAACAAGTAGCTCACTCATTTTAACAGAGGTTTACATTGTAGGCCGCCTAACTAAGTAGTTTTAACAACAACAAAAAATAATTTTTTCAAAGCACTTCCTACCTAAACCAGGCAAAGCACTACAGTAAGGGAAATTGCTTAGTGGTCCCCCAACGTCATTGCAGTTTCCACCACCCTATCTTTTTCATACAGGTCTAGTCCGGAGAAGACAATGTCTGGGCCTTTGCTCGACGCTTTCCCCCTCCCCACCAGCCTTTGGTTCGTATACAACTGTAATGCGGAGAAAGGTTTGAAGGGTGGGGGGAGGAGAATGTTACCACAATTTTGGTGTATCGTTGTTACCTTGCAAACTATTCATGGTCGCGCGAAATATGGCATTAGTGGGTGAACCCATGCAGGATATGGCATTGTGGGTGAACCCATGCAGGATATGGCATTGTGGGTGAACCCATGCAGGATATGGCATTGTGGGTGAACCCATGCGGGACATAATTACTCATTGTTATACTTACTGCTTAGTTAGCTTAGCATAGCATCATTCTAAACGGCATGCTAGCAGTCAATTTTTTTCTAAACTTAATTTAGCCAAATTGTAACTACTTAACTGCACATTCATTATTAAAACTTTATTCTGTTGGTAAGTCTGTATCCGCGATTTCAGATAGCATATTGTTAAAACAACAATGATGATCCAGAAGTGACGTTAAGCAAACGCGCAAGAACCGAAAAAAATAACCGATATTGTATTTCGGTTTGGTTACGGTTACGGTTAATGCCACCTGTAAGTTTTTCGGTTCGGTTACGGTTTCAGTTAGGCAATTTTAAACGGTTTTAACCGGTTTTCGGTTACGGTTTGGTTACGGTTCGTTTCCCTGCTTAAAACCCTTACGTTATATTGCCCTGTTGTCAGGAATGCCGATTGCTAAGGACAATATAAAATCATCTTCAAAATAAGAATATAAACTAAATAAGAGTATACAGTTTAGGTTTTTTAATTAAAAAGTTTAGAATAAGTGTAAGGGAGGTAGGTTTGTGCTTTCTCCTGAGCTTAAGGCCCAGTGATAGCTGTAGTACAGTAAAAGAGGGCGACTGTCTCAAAGGCTTGAGGGTTGTGATTGGCTAAGTGGACTGAAGCCTGGTTGGCCAAAAAAAAGGCTTCCCCGGTCCATCTGGGGTGTAGGCTCCCACACGCTATTTCGAAATGCATTTGATCAGTTAAGAGTCTATGGAAAATCGTCAGAGTGTTAGTTTAAAAGTGAAACTTGAAATGGCTGAGTTTTACACTCTTAATGGCAGGATGGTTTCAGCTCACATGATTTTAATTAAAATGCAGATTAATAGAAGGAGTGGTGTTCGTAAGCTATGGATGGGTCACTACTGTAGGATTGGAGATCTCTGAAAAAAAAACAAGATACAAGCTATCCGCTAAAATTTGTACATATATCTAAGGTTGTCTAAGGGTCGGTAGGTTTGATGGTGAAAATATTACGTTAATTATTATTGCTGTAACTACTTAGGGAGTAGAGAAGAGATTTTCAAGTAGAACTCAATTACTAATCCACTCCTTATTGCTTAGCTAGGGGGTCTATGCACAAAGTATCACGTATTAGGCGCTGAACCAGGTTTAGAGCCCAGTTCAGTCCTAGCAAGAGGTCAGAGAGAGCAACCTGTCGAGTTCCTTCTCCTTTACCAACTGGCCCCTTCGGTCGTCCAGCCCTCCGCTTTTATACTGAGGGAGATCAATAGAAGTGGCCTGAGGCATTATGTTCTGCTGTTGGACAGAAGTTGGCAGGGTGCACAACCAGCTCTATGTAACTGCAAGGCGCACTGTGAGTGTTGGCTCGCATTGCGTCCTGCTAAACGTAAATAGCCGGTTACATCTCCCCCATGATAAGTTTTTGCTTAGGCAAAAGAACCACCTAGAAACCAATAAAGGTTTAAAACCTCACAACTGATTACATTTATTTCATTAACCTCAAAACTATACAATCCAATTTTGCACGAAGTCTCAGTAAAGCTAAACATAAATTTTCCGTTCAACAATTTTCACATCTGAATAAGTTTTCTCCAAAAGAAAAAAGTTCCATCGTTCACACACGAGAACGTCACCAAATCTTCAACAGTTCATTGAAGCACACACCTATGTACACAGTTTGCACCTGAACAGCCCCTTCCCTTATGTACAATACTTGTCACCAACAAGGATGTTCCTTCCAAACTTCCGGCGCACCTCCCGAGATACTCCATCTTCCACCACCTGTTGCTGAAACTCCTGCCTGCACTGTAGATCCTTCCAGTGGATATCTTTTGGCCAAGGCGAAGCTTCTTCCATATGCAGCTTCTGACGAAATCCTCCACAGGAGAGCCCTTCCGTCTTTCCAGACCGAACGCTCCAAACTTCTTTCCACCACGCCACTACTTACAAAGTTGCTTTGCAACAGTACAACATTGAAAAAAACACAGTCATTAGATTAGCACAGTCTCTGTGATATGCATTGGGTCCCTCCAGGGTTTCCTGTATGGTCCTTCCATTGCCCGTGCCCACCTAGGTAGATCAACGTTGACTTCCATCTTTGGTCCGAACATCTCCACACTCCCATCTTGCATTTGCACATTTGCTGTAGTACAATGTTTTCCCACCAGAATCACACAGGTAGCCTTTTGCTTGGCTCCTTTTGGTGCATCCCCATGCAACTTCTGTCCATGATGGCATGACCAGCTTCGCTGCATCATCACACAACACAGTCCTATTTGTGGATTCTATACACAACAGCACACTTGCAGTCCTTCTGCAACATCCATGTGAAGTACGCTCACTTCACCAAAGTCTTTATCGCACAAAGTCCTTCTTTGTCTTCGTTCCCCGAACAATTAATCCTTACATGCCTTTCACGTTCCTTGATGACTCCATGGTGGTGCCAGCCGTTGCTTGTGCCCTCTCAAGCGGACGAGCAAATGGAAGCCACCTCCGAGTTTTGTGCAAAGCACGTTCAGCAACCAGATAGTCAGTAAGAAAGCGAGAAAAAAATTTGGCGCTCCCTCCACTGTCTTCTGTGGTGTACAGTTAAGGGTCTGTTTCACCCTTTTCTGCTCACGTGCTGGGAAAAATACTGTTCAAACTTTCAGCAGAAATTCCAGAATTGTGGTCGTCCGGCGTGCCTTTGGTTTCAAGGGGGGTTTAGTTGCCACTCAACCTACCCTATCACGCATCGAACACTCTACCGCAATCCATTCATGTTCCTAGATTGTGCCCTTAGATCGCAGCAATCACGTGTTGGTAAAGTGCATCTGGCCAAACTCCACTAGAGCGAGCCTACAGCTTTGACCAAACATGCTACGTAGAGCTTGACCTCGCACTGCCATCCCACATACGGGTAGAGT
The DNA here is from genome assembly GCA_023313725.1 of Lithobius niger. Lineage (NCBI taxonomy): Eukaryota > Metazoa > Arthropoda > Chilopoda > Lithobiomorpha > Lithobiidae > Lithobius > Lithobius niger. The sequence goes on along the minus strand of JAHWFP010162062.1, from coordinate 66,456 downwards.
TCCTCAATGAGGTTCTCCCACATTAAAAAAAGAACTACCATCGTAGCCTTCATGTCACTACGCTCAGTGACCAGACGCTGAGAATGACGTACTCTCATATCGCGTCTTTTACGGAATAAACCATTCTGTTAGGATCGTGCTAGATGACTTCTTGCTCTACCTCACACAATAGTCGTCTAGCTGACCCTTTAAGACCAACTACTCAAAACAGTGTGTCCGCTACCAAGCTGAACAATCACTTGAAACTAAAATAATTCACGTCAGTCTCATGAAACTCCGTTTCCGAACTGCCCCTTAAATTAGTTTCCGTCCGTGTGCTCTATAGACTGTTTTGAATTGAATCCTTACGGTCTACCAAAGTTCCACCTTGTACACACTGATGGTTCCCTGCATAGCCGATCCACGGTTTAGATCGCTCTGCAAAAAGCCTTCAGCAATCACCCTATTTTCGGTTTTTCTTTGTTCAACAACAAAACAAAATAGGTTTCTTACTGGATTGCCACCGCACATATTCGTGCGTGCACGATTTGAGAAATCTGCATGCAGCGTGTATGAGGATGCGATCTTCGTTGGTACGACATAATAAAAAAAAATTCCTTTCTTTTTTATATGCGACAAACGGGTCAAAATGCGGCAGCCTGTTCATGCTCTTATTCCAGGTTTTGTGACCTGAATAAGGTTGTGGACTGTTGCCTCATTTTCGGTTGCCAAGTTACCATCCTAAATTGTAAGCCTTTTTTCCTGCTTCACAATTAACTTCGATCAACTGACAATGGGCCTGACAAGGTCCAATTTTGAAAAACAAATTCGGTTTCAACCACAACTCCAGTCAATTCCTAATTTTCCATTTTCAACACCCTTTCTTTGGTCAGTCAAATCAGTGGCTAAGGCCGTCATGCGTATTTGAATTTTCGGAACCAAATCACAAATCTTTCTCACCTATTAACCGTCCACAGATTTTACAGCCCACCATTCCCAACACTGAACATGCCAATGTATTCATGTCTCCGCGTGCGTGCCAAGACTATCATAAATTGAGTAATTTAATCCTTATGAATGTTAATAAAGCAAATCCACACTAGTTAAATAAAACAAAATTAAATTCCATCAGTTAGGGATGGGTTACATACGTACGCACGTCATGCATAGCCTTCATGAAAATCAAATGTTATTCACAATAATAGGCTAAATAATATTACTAGAAAAATTCAATACCTTTCGTAGGAAAAATAAAAATATTGTTATTAAGAAAGAAGATTCTGGCAAGCAGTGAATGCTTGTACGTGATCGTTTGAAATTTAGTATTTCCTGACGTAATAAGCGTAATTCATTTTTCCATATGTCAAATGGAAGATAAAGAAGTAAACTTTAATTTTGCTGTGATATAATTTTTGCCAAAAATCAAGTACTGCAGGTGAGTGAACGTAAAATTTTATGTTAAAAATCAAATTTTTCACTTTTCTCCCATTTCCTAGCCAAACTATCATACTAGGTTAACAATGCATATGAATGTTATTAAAGTAGATTTCATAACGGTTTATTAAAAAAAAAATTTATTCAATTCCATCAGTTAGGAATGGAGTTACATTATTTTGATTTTTTTCGTGGAAGCGTCGAAGTTTTCAGAACGTGCAGCAACAATAGGTTGGGGCAATGGTCAAGAATGAAGAACGTGCAGTAAACGGGAGAAAATGCTGTTGGAGTTGGTTTATGGATATTTAAAATGCAATACAGAGAACCCAGCAGTTAAATTACATTACGCAAACATACGACAAAATTTAAATGCGAAATACAAAATTGCGTGTGTGCATGCGTGTTTGAACTGCTATTCCTCTGGAAGCAAAACACCTACAAAGATGGGAGTACGACAAAATGAAAGATCATTAAATTGCGCTTCGGTTAGGCCTATTTTCATGGCTGTAACTTACTATTATGACCCTCAAATACGCGAAAAACCCATAAAAAAACATTTTATGTTAAGAATCAAATTCTTCACGTTTACTTCCATTTCCCAGCCAAACTTCATAATTAGGTTAACAATGCATATGGACGTTATTAAAGTAGATTTCATAACGGTTAATTAAAAAAAATTATTAAATTCCATCAATTAGGGATTATTTTGAATGTGGGCCCACAAGCAGCTCTATGTAACTGCAAGGCGCACTGCGAGTGTAAGTAAATAGCCGGTTACCTTGCTTCATTAAGCACTAGGCAAAAGATTTAATAGTCCAGTTAAGTTTAAATGCTAGAACGCACTGGTAAATTGGAGCTTTATTATTTGAAGCCATAAATAAAAATGAAGGTAGTCAACGTTTTCATAATAAACAGAGATCGTCACTGCTATTCAAATAAAAATATTAAATACGATTTTACATGTGTGATAAATGTAAACATGTTGTATGCTTACGTTTGTGCCCCCTAACACACACACACTAAACTGGGTGGCTTTATGCCCAAGATTCAATAAAAGTATTTAAGTTAAATACAAGAAGTGGAAAAATGGCCACTAGCTCAGCGTGTGGTTTGCGGCAATTTTGGAGAGTTTTTCAAATCGTTGTGAAAAATTGTAGGAATACAATTTTAATGCTCTGCTTCAGCAGGATTGAAGTTAATGTTGCACGCTATTAGGCCGAAAAATAATTAGTCGATTCGGTCCATTTTTCATGAAGATAGATGGTTTGAATGATGGTACTTTCGATAGTCTTAGGTGGGGCCTCGCGCAATACAGCGCTGAGAAAAAAAAAAGAAAAGATGAGTTTTCAGTGGACTGCCGACACACGCCCCTCCTACACAGAAGATTTTACTTCGGTTTCCATCTAGAGCTCGAAATAAAAGCTGAAACAGAAAGATTAGTATACACAGGATATGCATAACTTAGCTGCCAAGCCAGGTACGACATGCAAAAGCACTTAAGTTAACAGCAAAAATATAATCATCTAACTACATTTGTCTTCTGCCATTTACTTAAAAATGCGAAGGCTTCCATTTACTGAAAGATTCGAAGCTCAACTCTTGTTGCACAAGATTTTTAAGACACTACATATACGCAAAATAAACTGCCAAAGTTTAATACTAATTTTTGCAATTTTGGCGCAGGTTTAAATCGACGTACGTTTTTACATAAGAGAAACACAGGATTTACAAAAATAAACGTTTGGGTGGTCCGCGCTGCATCGCAGGATTTTCGTACACACCCTTGGGTAAATTAAAAGTAAAGCTAAACCGTTCCATCTTAAATTTCACTATTGTTAAGTATGAAAAAAACAAGATGCAAGTTCCGTGAAGTTTCCAACATTCATATTAATTATGTAACAGTTATTTTAAAATGAAGATTCTCCCAGAGAACTTGTTTTTGTCAGGAGAATCTAAGTTCTTTGAGTATAATCCGACAAAACTGTGTTACAAGATTGGGATCTCCTCCTTTACCTACGGCACGTTTTTATTACCCCACCAGCTCATTAAGGCAGTCATTTATACAAAAATTGCGTTACCTCCGCCTCTATCCCACTTCCCTCTACCCTGCTCAGTGCTCACGTCCATCCACTCTTTCCTTACTGTGAACGCTCGATTCCGTGCAAGGAGGCAGGCGGGACCTCTTTTGTAACACAATTTCGTCGGATTCTACTCAGAGAACTAGATTCTCCTGACGAGAACAAGTTCTCTGGGAGAATCTTCTTTTCTCTTCGCAGAATCCTCCTCACTGTGTTACAACATTGGGATAGCTTAAGCAGCAGTGCACTTACACCTCGGAATCATCCTGTACCTACACCCCACCCCACCCAGGGACTGCACTCATCTGCCACCTCTGCGTCCATATACGAGTCCCAGAGGAGGGCCCCTGCGCTTCTCATGGCATACAGTCCTTTTTTGGCCCAGGCCAATAGCCGGACAAACCAGGCTGCACACTGCCAGTCCGGTGTCACCTATACTGCCCACTTCACTCGATCCACAATGATCTTGTCCACGCAACGTCCTATTAGAGGACACGGGGGGGAAAAGGTACAGAAAGAACGGTCCCCAGTTCACACTGAATGCATCTACGAACTCTGCACCTGGGCGTCGTCCCCACGACCCAAATCGCTGCAATTGGGCCGTCACCTCCGATGTGAATAAATCCACATCCGCGTCCCAAACCACCTACAAAACTTCTGGAACGCCGCAGCACACAACCGGATGTCAAATTTGTCCCAGAAATTTCGAGACAGACCATCCGCTGTCACATTCAACTTCCCACGGTACAAATGCCGCCTGTACCACACAACCTAGCCGACTTATTATAATAATAATATATAGGTTTGTTGCAAACGCAACCGGAGTGGCAAGGACCTGGTGGCCACTGACTGCCATCCGATTTTAAAACTAAAATATGTATATTTAAAAATTTTAAAAGTAAACTAGTTTAAAAGTTTAAAACGAAGACGATTGCCCAGCTGTCAAGGAAGGGTTGATGGTATAGGGTTGGGGTCACGAATGCCTTACCACCAAGGTTAGACCTACCAGGGACACAATGGTCCCCGATGGCATCGCCAAACGTGAGGGACAAGTGAGGGGGAAGGCCGGGTTTGTCATTGTCAAAGTTTCTTTTAAAAATAAAATAAAGCATCGTAGATAAAAGCTTGGAAGAAACCAATTGTCAACGAATAAATAAATAAAATAATAATAAAAATAATAAAATTTATAATAATAATAATAAATTTAACCACAGGTGTGGTTGGGAGCTAGTAGGGTTTAGAAGTCACTTAATTTCGTCCCAGTAACTCGTGTATGGATTGTACAATTTAAAACGTAAATCATGGTTTGAAAACAAAATCTGGCCTTTTCAGAAATTTTCGGAGACAAGTCCCACCCAATAAAAATTTAAAACGGTCGAATGAGCGCGCCAGCACAACTTCCTCTGGGAGGGCATTCCAGGCTCGGATTACCCTTACACTAAAAAAGCCCTTCCGGCAATCCAGCCTCGCAGGCTGAAAGGCCAATTTATGCGAATGACCTCTAGTGGCCGCATAGGGGCATGGGTCGAAAAATGGAAGATCAATTGGTGTAAAGCCACGCACAATTTTGAAGGTCAGAATGAGATCAGCACGTAGCCTGCGTAATTCAAGAGACTCAAGTCCAACACGGGACAACCTGGTGTCATAAGAAAGCGTCCGCATTCCAGGTAATTTTTTAGTAAATTTGCGCTGGACAGATTCCAGCTTGTCAATGTCACCTAGCAGTGATGGTGACCACACTGGGCAGGCGTACTCGAGGATCGGTCTCACAAACACTTTAAAGGCCCAAACTTTAATTTTCACGTTTCCAGAAGTAAAGCAGCGGTTGACAATAGCGAGTCTCCGAAACGCTTTGGCCATAATTTGGGTACAGTGTAAGGATGGTTTTAAGTCGGAGGTCAGGCAGACCCCCAGGTCGTTACCTTCAACAACGGATGGAAGTGGTTGATCGTTCAAGTGGTAATCAACAGTGGAAGGGTGCTTACCAACGCTAAAAGCCAGGCATTTGTGAATAGAGAGTGGCAATTGCCAGTCCAAACTCCACTTTAAAACGTGGTTGATTGCTACCTGTAGTGAGCTAGAGTCGCAATCCTGGTCAACAATGTGCGCTCCCAATTTAAGGTCGTCGGCGAATTTGAACTGGTGTGCTGACTGAGAAACTGACATTAAGTCATTTAAATAAATTACGAAAAGAATGGGTCCAAGAATGGACCCTTGGGGCACCCCGCTAACAACTGGTAAGAAATGGGAGTATGAGTTGCCAATCATGACCCTTTGGGTTCGATTGCCAATAAAGGCTGTTATCCACTCCAGAAGCCTGCCAGCAATCCCCAACCACTGGAGCTTAAAAAGCAATTTCAGATGGACAACCGATTCAATGCCTTACAGAAATCAAAATAAATTATATCGGTTGGTGCTCCAGCATCCAGAGAGCCAGTCCAAAGATCAATGCATGCAAGGAGTTGATAAGTTGATGATCTGCCAGGTAAAAAACCGAACTGATCATCTCTAATAAAATTGTTGTTGAGTAAGTAATTCAATAAGACGGATTTTACGATAGCTTCCATTACCTTACAAGGGACGACAGTCAGTGCGATCAGTCTGTAGTTGTGCGCATTTGCGGCATCACCCTTTTTGAAGATCGGAATAACGTTAGCAGTACTCCAAACTGATGGGAGACTTGCAGATTTGAAGGAGAGTTCGTAGATAAAAGCGAGAGGCAAACCAACCTCATTTCCAATCATCTTGTAGAAGAAGGCCGAATATCCATCAGGACCAATAGCATGACTTGGTTTAAAACTCTTCAGTGTGTTTCGTACCACGGATGCAGGAAAAGAGACATGATTGCAACAGAAATCGGGAAGTGCAGTCTCCAAGCTGTCGGGATGGATGATACCATTATCAGTAATACAGTTGGAAACAAAAATGCTGTTAAGTAACTCTGCTTTGGATGAATTATCAGTAATAAAACTATCGTTTGACTTAAATGGCGGCAGGGTACGTGATGATCCTGTATTTTTTCGATACAGTCTGAACAAGGCAGCAAGATTACCCTCTCGTATAGTTTGTTTCTCTCTGGAGCAGTGCCAGTTCTCAACAAGATTGGAGTATAGCTTGCGACAACTGTTATAAGTCTCCTTATTTTCAACAGTGGGGGCATCCTTATAGCGTTGCCAAAGTTTAAGTTTCTTGTTACCAATTTTTAGGATATCCCTTGGGAGCTGATTGTGTGATGGTTTTACGGGTTTAGGAATGCTCCTAGAAAGTCCCACAGCCGTGTCAATAATAGTCATGAACCTGCGCCAGGCATTATCCACCGAGTGACAATCAGCGAACAATGCCGAGTCCCAATCGGTGTCATGCAATATTTCTCGTAGTTGATTAAAATTAATTTGGCCTTTTCGAGTCTTAACCGATGGGTTATAAACGAATGGCTCACAGTTAGTCATGAATGAGATCATGCAGTGGTCACTAGTGCCGAGATGTTCTCCAACCTCAAGGTCAAAGATAAGTCTATCGTCTCCAGAGAAAACCAAATCAAGGATGTTGTTCCCCCGCGTTGGCTCTGTGACAAGTTGACGCAAACCCAGCGGGAGGACAAGATCCAGAAAAGATTGATGAGTGCGGCATGTGGAAGTCAAACGCGTCCAGTTGACCGTAGAGAGGTTAAAATCCCCCAAAACAATAGTAGAAAACACTGAGGTAACATTATTTACAATAAAATTGCCCAAAGAAGAGACCTTCGGTTCACAATAGCTATCAGGCAAATACGCAACAATAAATTTAAGTTTAAGTATGGGCAAAACAAATGCCATGGCCTCGGCATCCACAGCCATGTCAGAGCATACAACGTTCAAGTTGTTGCGGAAAATTATCCGCTGCTCTAGGCAACAGACCATGGCATTTAGTGTCTATGACTTCGTCCCCCACTTGATGATTCTTGTACGACACTGCCACCACATTATCTGAAAGGATTTGCATGACTCGGTCCCTGACCAGGTCCCCAAGTACACCTAGCGCTTTTAGCATAGCCAAAATAATTCTCTACAACAACCTTTGAAGCACCTTAACAATGGTGACCGGGTTCTGTTGCAGTGCTGCAACCAATCGTAGGTTCTGTTGCAGTGCTGCAACCAATCGTAACATACAAGAGTGTTTCTCAGGTGGTAGAACAAACCGGGCTGTTTTTAGATCCCAACGTCATACCCAAAAACTGCAAAGCCTGCCCTGGTACCAGAACACTCTTTCCGTAGTTTACGAAAAAAACTAACTTCCGCAAGGTGTCTAATGCCCTCCGCACGTCACGCCGCACACCGGCTGCAGACGGACCTATCACCGCAAAATCATCCAGGTAAACGAAAATCAATACACCGGCCAGGCGTAAGAAACGCAGTACCACTGACATACCACTGACATAAGTTTCATAAAAGTACCCGGGGCCGAAGCCAAACCAATTGGTAGCACACAAAAGCGGTACAGACAACCCTGCCAGGAAAACATTAACAACCGTCACGCACCGTCCTTTATTGCCACAATGGACAGATCGATAGTAGCCATGCACCACCCTGGCTGTAAATGTTCCACTACCCTAGGTAGTGCATCTAAGTAGCACTTTTTCACCACTACAAACTTATTCAAGCCTTTCAGGTTCAAAATTATCCTGATCGATCCATCTGGCTTTGCCACTGAAAAAATCGGGGATAGAAAACCCATGCTCCCGTTTTTCACCCGCTCAATCACTCCTTGCGCTAACATCTTGCTCAATTTTTGGGCAATCTCTTTTGCATCGTCAAGTAATGGCGGTCTCGCCAAAAACGCCATCAGCAGTGGCGTATTTCCCAAATCTAGACCCACTCCATCGACAATATCCAACACTGCCGGCGACGCACGAATGGCCGCCCAGTCTGCACGAATGGCCGCCCAGTCTCAAACTTCCAGCACGCCACGTGCTCATTATTAAGTAATCTTTCGGTCTCAAACAATCCAACAGCGCATGCCACAAAGTATTTTACTCACGCTCGGTCGAGCCAATGCCTCTGCACGCCCCAGCGTTCCACATCACTCAAAAAAAATGTTTCAAAACTGACCGACGTGCCAATCATTCGATAAACCTGTTTTTTTTCTTTTTATCACCATTAACAACTCTTTCCACTGACTGCCACTCGCGGTTTCTTTCGGTTCGGTCGTTACCGACTCCGACAATGGTTTTCACATATGAGCTCCCAACCGCAAGTCTCTGTGCGCTATTGCTTCGCTATTTCCCAAATGTTTTCTACAAAAACTACAAATTAAGCACTACAAACCTGATAATCCGTACTGAAACTCTGCCAACGTTCTCAAGAAGCAATTACATCCAAGTGCGGACGCACTTGGCCGGCTGAACAGGCCGCTACATTCTTTTCTTCCGCAAAATTTTTGTCGCCATGCCGGCCGCCATTTTTATACTCTCTAACCAGTTTCGATAGAAAATACTCACCACCAAACCGCGTAGCCTCGTAGCCACGCTGCTTGCTTGGCAAAAAATGGAGCCCATCAGTTCAATTGGGAAAATGATCGTGCGGAACGACTGTCTTATACTAATGTAGCAATCTTAGCTCAAGATTTCCTGACATGCCCGTGGGCATCGTCCCCACGACCCAAATCGTTGCAATAGGGCCGTCGCCTCCGATGTGAATAAATCCATCTCCACATCTGCGTCGCGGATGGACGCGAGCAGGGTACAGGGAAGTGGGATGGAGGCGGAATTGACACAATTTTTGCATAAATGACTGCGTTAATGAGCTGTTGGGGTAATAAAAACGCACCGTACGTAATGGAGGAGGTCCCAATCTTGTAACACAGTGAGGAGGATTCTGCGAAAGTGAAATCTAAATTTAATGTTTTTATGGTGCGAGACAGCGAACACGATTTATTTTCGCATGGTACTGACGTCACACTTCATCACCCTACGTCAGACTGGGACTTGGAGGAATGACGTCAGCGTAGCATACTAGCGAGTGCGCGGTGGATTGTGGGATGGCGGCTGCGTGACCAGTCCACTTGTGTTCTGACCAGCGCGAACCAAACTCAATCTATGCGTGATTTATTAAAGTATTCAAGAACGTACGCTACCATTACTATCCCTACAAAGACTCGTGCAAGTTTGTTCAGGTAGGCAATAATCTACTCATCGCGAAAATCTGGGCAGATGAGCCATTGGACCGTGTCCACTTTTTGTAGTGGGGAGGGAGAGCAGGTTAGGGGCCACGCATTTCATTTGAAAATAAACTGTGCTGCTCTTCTTCGCTAAGTTGCATGTTTGTGCCGTTCTGTTCGTTCTATCCGCCGCCCGGGAGGAGAGGGGGGGGGGGGGGGTCATTCTGTGTTTGAAGGTTTAAACTAGCTGCAAGAGAAGCAGTAGTGGTGACTGGCGAAGAATGAGAGCCGAGCGCGATCTTGCCCGAGTTCGTTGGGCGCATGCGAGACGCGCGTGATGAAGTGTGACGTCATGCGATCGAGACTTGGGTGTGTTGACCGCATGAATGAAGAATTCGTCTGCTAGAATGGAGATTTAGATTCATTACTACGAAATAACTATAAAGCCTTCACATGTTTTGCACGTGTCCTAATTAACGATACTGAAATGTAAGCTGGGAGGGTTTAGCTTTACTTTAAGTAAAAATAAAATTACAAGTCATGTTTTGTAACTGTTCTATTAAATGATACAATCTCAACATTTAATGGTCTAACCAGTCAGCCGTTCACAGAATGTTTCTTTTTTATCTGGGGAAACAGTGAAAAAAATACCCATGGGCGCACTCTCCATGACCTAGGATTGCGATAAGTGTCGAACAAGGAGGTATTATGAGCACATATGAAATCATAAGCTCTATTTAAAGTCAACAGATTACCACTGGATTGATTTAAGACAACTTACAAGTGATGGTTTTCAACACTAAAGGGTTTGAGGTTTAACCCATAACTTACATGTTTTTAAAATAACAACGCTGGAAGTTTTAGGCTTATACCCAGCAATCTTTTAACACAGGGCTAATCTTTAACTCTCAGAGATAGACAGACATATTTTTTTTAATAAGGAATATGTTTCATAAAACATGAATAGGGGAACTTCGGGACCAAGCCCTTCCGTAGAATATTCAGAATGAATATTTAAACTGTGTCGTTCAATCTCTGTAATCATTCTCTCAAAAAAGGAGACGTTGATGATGACAGAGAGAGAAATCACAAGCACTTAAAATTTAGGTGTAAAGTCCGAAATGGGAAAAGGAGAAAGTTCCTTTGAGTGAGGTTGCACTTTCAACAGACCTCTTAACATTTAAATTTAAGAAAATAGCAAAGAAATAGAAAAAAAAACCTGTTTAACCCATCTTATGTTAAACGAAATGCCGACTTACCATGTCGGCATGAACATGAAGTATACCAGGTTTGTATCAACGAAGTAGTCTTGAATTTCAAGACTTTAAATCAGTAAATAAATTTATTTATGTTTAGGTTAGGTGTTCCTAGGTGGAGCCACGGTTGTAGCGGCACACATCTTACTACCGTTTAGATAAACTCACATGGGGAAAACTAGTTTGTTAGGTTTCCAAATTACAATAAAAAAAACTCTTCAGGGAGAAAATTTACATATTACTTAGGTTAGGCTTGGTAGTTTGCACAATTTTCCAACAAAACACTATTTTAGAGAAAAAAACTACACAAGTTTTAGTTATCAAGTTTGAGTCCAATTACGGATTTACCTACTCACATGATGACAAAACTACATTTTGCATTAGGTTAGAAGTTATAACCTTCGTTTCACTGAGAACACTTATCAAGAACGAGAGCCCTAATGATCAACATTTCCACCCATGACTATAATAAAGTTCAATACTAAAACATCGGGTCTTACTTTTAAGGATGAACACATTTTTTAAAAACTGCAATTAAGTTTTTTCTCACAGCTGAATTTAAACGAAATAAAAATCAGGTAATTTAATTTTACTGAATTCTGGGTAGAAATCAAAACAATCAAGGGAAGCAAGTTGAGATTTTTCTAGTTTTCCGGACACAATTAAAATGGGGTGGCCAACGTCAGCAGACACACTTCGTTTTATTTTGCCTTTAGGAGGCTTATTTAAAACCTCTAACGTTGAATTAGGCCATGATAACGGCAACGTTCCAACCATTTGGGGAACGATGGGGCATGGGGTCTTTCTCCAATGGCGGCGAGTCAGACCGACGCTTACCTGAATAATTTTAATTAGGTTCCTCCCCTTCACGTGAGTTGCTTGTGGGGACTGAACGATGATTGCCTGTTTCGGCGGCACCTGGCTGTCTGCAGTCTCGCTGGTCATGTTTGGCTCAACCAATCCCGCTGGGTGGTTGCGCACATTCCCGACGGGGCGGGCCTTAGGTTGCATTCGTTTACGCGAACGTTTCTTTGATTGACACGCGATATGGGTTTCAGCCAGTGGCGTAACAAAGTTTGTCTCTGGGCCCATAGGCAAAATTTATGGTCGGGCCCTCCCCCATTTATTGCTTCCCCCCCCAAAAAAAATCGTTGACCTTTTCGACTGTCTTGGTCCAAATGATACACATACTGTACATTGTTTGGTTTACGTTACCCGAACAACCAACAACTTTTCAGCCATAAAAATTACTTCGTAATGCAAACAAACAATGTTTGAACAAATTTATTTAAAAAAACATGTATGTGTGGTATTTTTTAGCTAGCTTAACTGTCGAATTATTATAAGCTTTGCATAGTAGCTACATTATTACACTTGTTAAATGGGAACTTGGACTTGCTAATAACATTATTATATATTGTACTTTGACCATGACATTTACTTACTGTAATTAGTTCACTACTTGAGGATCTTAAGGCGATACTTTCGACATGCTTTTCTCAAAGCAAAAATCTCAATGATGTTGTCCATTTTCATATTTAGACGCCTGGTGGGCCCCCGAGTTGAAGGGGCCCGTAGACAATGCTTACCTAGCCTACGTGTATGTTACGCCACTGGTTTCAGCGCTTATCTTTGTTGATGGAGTTGCCACACAAGCAGCGTTGGGGCAGAATCATTTGGCGCGTTGTATACTTTACGCTCACGCATTTGGTTTATTATTCCAGGTACCCCTAGTACTACATCAAAGATGGAACTAGTAGCCGAAGAAGCACAAGCTACGACTTTCAACACTGCACCATCATTTGCTTTTAAACTTAAATTCACTTGCGGCAACTGAACTTTTTGATCGCTTAAAACAGTTTTGCAACGAATCATTTGTTTTAAACGTGGCCAAGTTTTGGCTAGGTTAAGCACTGACTATTTTATTGTGCTTGCGGAATCGTGCTAGTACCGTTTATGGTACTAGTCTCTAAATTTTTACGGGCATATTATCGACGATATAAAGCATGCATTTACGGATGCCGAAGCTTTATTAAGTTCGGGGCATCGGTTACTGAGGTGCGAGAACGAGCCGCATTCGTAACACGCTGTAACACTAGGTGTATTACCATTGTTGGTAATAACACTGACACTGTTAGGATTGGTTAAGTCTCCAATAGGGCCTTCTGTTTTGATTTCGGCAGTACCAGTCGGTTTAGCTGAAGTCGGAGCTATGCTGTTGAGTGCCAGCTGGTTGTTGCTTATAAAGGGGCTTGTTGCTAGGGAAACCACAGGCCGAACCGATGACTTAGAGACAGGCAGGCAGGTAGAGAAATTTTCGGTCTGGGAGGTAGGTTTGTGCTTTCTCCTGAGCTTAAGGCCCAGTGCTAGCTGTCGGTGCAGTAAAAGAGGCCCACACGGTTTCGAGTTTGAGCCTTTTGAAGTCTGGCTGCCTGGCTGTGAGTCTGTTTCCACTCAGCCAGTTTTGAGTGTAGCATCAACTTGTTGCCTGTCTTATACTCATCCGACAATTTGGCTGCTTTCCCGAGGGTACCTACTTTAATTTAGTCGGGTAACCACTTTTTCAGGCCCACTGGGCATGATTTCATAAATTGCTCTAATAAAATGCCATTTATTAGTTTATCAAAGTCACGGTTAACATCGGTGAACGCCATCCACCGGCAGAAAGTGTGTAGAGTTCCCGAAACCCGAGATCGTGAAACATTTGTTCCGAGATCGTGAAACATTTGTTCCGAATCTTTTTCTAAAGTATGGAAATGCGACTGAACAGAATCCTACATCTGTACAAACTTTCTAATAATTTGGCTTTCACTAGATCATAATTGTGCATATCATGACTGGCATCTGATCATACACTTTCACAATGATATCACCTAATAAGGACTATAGGCCCACTACCCATTCCAATTTTGAAATCTTCTGAATTAACATGATTCGTTCAAATATTTTAAAAAACTAATTTATCTCCGATTTTGTTCACCATTTGGTCAACAAACGCGCAACATCAGAAATCACTTCCGGTTTGTTTGCGGGATCAGGAGGTGTTAAAACATTTCAGGGTTTGTATTACCTAGGCTGTTTTCGTCCCTTAGCCTAGCAAGTACAATTTGCTTTTCTGTTAACTGCACTTTGCCCTAGCGGTATCGCTATCTGAGCAGTAGAATCTTAAAGCAAAAGTTCATGGGCCCTTCTGCAGCTGCGTGAGCTTTGATGGCTTCGTCCAATTTAAGGACTTCTAATTTTAACTGTTCCTGTTTTAAAAACTGTTCGTTCTCTTTCAGAGCCAATTCTCTTTTGGTTTGTATTGCCAAATCACGCTTTTCGATAGCGCTTGCCAAAGCTTCAGATAGTTCTTCCAACGAAAGTTTTTTATCTTTGAAAGCAACTTGTAAAAATTTTACAGATTCATGCTGTGCTTCACTCACGGTTAGGCCTAGTTTCAAACAAGCCTTTTTAAGATCCTTATTTTGGATGTACTCAATAATTTGGTTAACTCTTCCATGTTGGAAAGTTTACGTTAACGTTAAATTAAAATAAAGATTTAATTTTTAAGTGAATCAGTATTTAAAATGCAGCCGCACAATAAATTCTAGTGCAAATGCAAGCTTAATTTGTGAACAGGCGAAAATGGGTATTAGAAGGTGCCCCCTGACAAGGCAAGTCTCATAATGACCTGGGAATTGAAATGTGTATACATTCCCAAGTCATTGTGAGACTTGCCTTGTCAGGGGGCACCTTCTAATACCCATTTTCGCCTGCTCACAAATTAAGCTTGCATTTGCACTACAATTTATTTTGCGGCTGCATTTTAAATACTGATTCACTTAAAAATTAAATCTTTATTTTAATTTAACGTTAACGTAAACTTTCCAACATGGAAGAATTAACCAAATTATTGAGTACATCCAAAATAAGGATCCTAAAAAGGCTTGTTTGAAACTAGAAGCACGGCATGAATCTGTAAAAATTTTACAAGTTGCTTTCAAAGATAAAAAACTTTCGTTGACTCATTTCATTGAAAAGTGTATACATTCCCAGGTCATTGTGAGACTTGCCTTGTCAGGGGGCACCTTCTAATACCCAAATTCTAATGGATTAGGAACCGAGCAAGAACTAACCCCCCCAAAAAAAAAACCTGCTAGCAACATAAAATACTCAGATGACCCCCACCTAGCACTCGGGTGGATAAATTAAACTCATAAATGTATAAAAAAAAAAAACTTGGCTTGGCGGCCGAACCATACCCTACGTACATTAACTTTTTCACACTGCACAATCGCTGTGCTGTCAGTCAAAGTCCTTCTCCCCACCGTTGAGTTGGAAGTTGAATGATTTTCACTGTGAGCGTCCTTCCGGCAGAAAGTCGAACACTTGCACTTTAGAACGTTCTTGGTTTAGAGGTACACTTCACCAACGTCCAAGTTGGGTTATCCAAGTTTGGGGCTGGAGCTCCATATCCTGGAAGGTTGGCTTCTCCAAGGGGTTGTAGCTCATCTACCTTTTAAAGGCTTGCCTGCCGTTCACATCTGGTAATGTGGGGGTTGCCGCTTCCCGGCTCCGGCACGATACAGGAACTGTTGGGCCTAGTTAGTAACTTCTAGGCAGACATCTTTTTCGGCAACATTTAGCTGGTGGCTGACATCTCGGGTTGCAGTGTGAAACGTACTGACATCATCTTCTTTAAACATGAAAACTGGTCTAGTAGCAAGCAGAGTGGGAAGGAGTGTTGTAGCAGAACAGCACCTTTAAATTCCACCACTGCCACCAGTTCTGTTGCGGCACTACCTGTTCTCTTGAAGTGCTTGAGGCAACACTGCTTGTCTGGTGTGTTTAGTGCAACTCGAAAAGTGGCTGTTTTTACTTTTGCGGAAAATAAAACATCGCTTATTCTACTCCAGGCTGGGCTAGCCATAGGTGTCCTAAACTGTAGGCTAAATTCAAATTAACTATTCTCAAGGCCGCTGCCACCAACGGTGGGTATGGTAATTTGCTTACTTTACTATGTTTGAAATAAGATGATTTTTCGTTATTTAAACACTAACAAATTAACAGGTTTAGGGGAAACAAAATCGGGTTTTCAACTCCTAGTTTTATTTTCACAAGTTATAGGAACATTTACAATGGTAACTAGCATTGAATTAAATGCAACAATAAGGCTTTAAATTAAAAGCAGTATGGAATTTTTACATCAGTTTAAAATTCACACATGAACATCTCAGAGTTCTTAACCCTCTGGGCCCTAAGGTTTTCGTTTCTTAACTCAAACATATGTAATGTAAAGCCGATATATCGGCTTCTAGGGCCCAGAGGGTTAAGATTAACAATTTAAACTAGAAAAAGTTGCTTACTGTTTCAGATAATGGGATTGACAATAAAACAACAACAGTTGAGTTTGAACTAGGGCTGGTACTTTCCGGTTTTTTAGTTATCCGTTTAACCGGTTTTTTTTCCGGTCGGTTACACGAAAACCGTTTTTCCGTTTTCAGCAAAAAATACAGCAAAAAAAAATTTCGCCACTGTGTAATACATTATTAAAAAACAGAGCTGAAAAAAAAATATGATTTAGTCCTTGGTAAGACAAGCGCAATTATTGACTACATGTTGCATTTTGGGATTTAAACTAGAAGAAAGTTGATAAATTTAAGTACTTATTTTATTAAGAATTTTGACTTTATGTAGCTTTAAAATTTCTACAAGATGTCAAATTTTACATCTTAACGACAACGTAAGCCAAAAACAAAACAACAAAATTTAATAAGTTTTCGTTAATGTTCTATTAATTTCAAATTATGAGCCAGAAAAGCTAAAAAAGCCAGAAAAAGTTTGCGTTTTCGGGTAGCAACGCATTTCGTTTACGTGTTATGACGGCGCTTCCCTGCCGTTCGCGCTAGGATTAGACGAGTCCACTTCTCATGACGCGGGGAGGGCAGATGCTGGCCAGCATGTCTTTACCTGCCTCGTGTACGCGCTGGCGATCAGCAGTTTGTTTCGAAGAAAGTAAGCAGCTTCGATGGGACAACAAGCCCATGCGAATTATTTGTAAATAAGCTGCCCCCTACCCACCCCGGTTTTCTACTTTCACTGATTTTGAGTATTTGGATTAGTAGGCTTAAATGATGACACTTGGCTATTTTTGGCTCGTTCACCGCGGTTTTTGAATGGTGCCCGCATCAAACGTTTTTCGGATATGAGTTTTATAATCCGTGTAACCGAACGTGGAACGGTTTCCGGTTAACCGTGTAACCGATCCCAGCCCTAGTTTGAACATCATGATCTGCAAGATATAAAACACACTTCCCTCTCGAGTCAGGCTAGAATTATCAGGGTTCTACCATAAATAACGCTACGGGGCCTAAAGAGTTTTATTTTTTAAGATTCGGCTTACTTTATGAATCTATAAACAAGAAAATATAAAAGCCAGTTTTTTACAACGGGAACCTTAAGACCCTTAGATTATATTGCTCTGTTGTCAGGAATGCCAATGGCTAAGGACAATATAAAATCAACTTCAAAATTTAGAATAACAGTCCTAAAATTAAAAGATTAAATTCTACTACTAGTTACCTAACCACTACCTCGCCCGGCATGGCAACTATCGGACCATTTGGGGGCGTAGGTTCCCACATGCTATTTCGAAATGCATTGGATCAGTCATGCACGTGTAATGATTTATTCTAGCGTGCAATTAGCCCCAGAACGAATCATTATTGTCAGGATAGTAAGTTGTAATTCAACCGTGTTCTAACACATAAATATAACACTGGAAAAGGAAGGCGTAAATCATAAGCAGTAATTTCATAAACAAATTGGGCCTTTTAATCGACTATCGGTTTACACAATATTGACCCCACAGTGGTCAATTAAATTGAGATATAAATCAAATGGTTCGAGATTGAATTCATTACAGTAAATTAGTAAATTACCTTGGCAATTGGAATTATTACGACAAATTTGAATAATTACTGGCTAACGAACGTTAAATAATGACTCGCTATGAATGATTAAAGTGCTATACAGTAACTGTAAATAAGTACAACAATCATTGTTATAACCATTCAATGAATACTTAGCTTATATGAAGCTTGTCCGTAGTTATCGCTCGGTCTCTCGCTAAGTCGCCCGGCTTCGCATCAGGCACACGGCACAGCGTTTTTCCGCCCGTGAACAGATCAGCTCAGAGGAGTGTAGCAACGTCAAGATTTTAAAATGGCAACTGAATAACTACGTTCCTGAGGTCTGCTTTTTATATGTGTGCGTTATCGCAGCTGCAATTGATAGATTTATTATGGTGCCTTTAGAAACTGTGTGACTTGACAGTCCAGGTCCTTATTTCAAATTAGGGACTGCTACGCTTGTCAATCACGGTATTGTTAGCTGGGAGAGCAATCAGCTGTTTCCCAGTATTCGGTGCTTGAGCTATTCGCCGCCTTAATTAACTGTCCCCCGCACCGGCAGGGGAGTGAAAGATTGTTGAGTTTAGTGGAATGATCGTTCAGGTGTGACGATCTTAACTTAATTGGAATTCCTTCCAGAAATAATATGGTTCACTGAACATGTCGTAAACAACGTTAAATTATAATGCCAACATTCTCAGCTTAACAATGGATTAATTGCACTAAGTACAAGTACAAAGGAATGTGCAGTTGTTCCGGTCTTCTTTGAAAACGGGCTCCTATGTGGTTTACTCAACTGGAGCCATTTGGTCTAATGTGAATACATATTCGGTTCAAGCATTTAATAAATGTATGATATTTATAAAAATATGTGCATAATTAATTAGCTGTATTGTTTCTGTTATAAAGAATAATTAAGTCAATTAAAACCCTTACATAATCCCTTCCCAGACTAAAATCATGTTACCTTTTTAATGGTTCCTGCATTTTAGCTTCCAAACCCAGATACTTTCATAACAGAAAATCCACACTCTACATAAACCTAGCAAGAACTTCGCATTTACCAACCGGCCCATTTTTACTAATGGTTGTGCGGCAAGGAAAAACAAACCCCTTTTTGAGGCAAAAAAAACAACCCCAGCAGAAGTAAGAGCGCCGTTTATGTATTGTGTAATTATTTGCATCATTAACTGAGCAGACTTTTCTGGGTGAGATATTAATTTAGATCGTATTGGGATGTAAGGTTTTAAACATGCATAACCTGTGAGCTGCAATTCAATGTAACCCAAAATAAATTTCAAGCAAACATTTGTGGTTGTTGAGCTGAAAGAAGGACTATTTTTCCCTTCATTTCTTTGATAACTTCGACCTTCCCTTTCGTAGGGAGGCGTGGACCACTATCTTTCTATCAGTGCTCCTACTGTTCCTGGGTGACCTTGTCACTGACCAAGGTCATTCAAGGCTTGTGTAGATTCTTTCTCCCTTGTCGTTAGGCTGCTAGCTCATTTGACCTAGTTCTGCACGGCTGAATAACGAAACGAGAAAAACCAACATTATATGCTATGTTGCTTCAATTTCAAAATTTGTTTCCCTTTGAAATCTTGTTTCTTGCCTCTACGTGTTTTGAAGAATGTCACCTGATGCCAAAGCGTGACTGTTATTTTGTATTTTTTATCCAAATTCTTAATTCTTTATCCAAATCTATGATCTTAAATCATATATGTATATAGAGTTCGTTATGAACAATTCGTATTGACATTGGCAATAATTCTTATAAGCATTCATCATACTAATGGCGGCAAGATTTCATCGGGATATAACAGCATTCCACTTTCAACTTCAATGAATAAAATATTCAAGACACATACATTTTTTGTGTATCGCCAAGAAATTTGTATATTTCTGTATTAAGTATTTCCACTGTTTGGTCTCAGAATGAGATCCAAACTGGAGAATTCATTAAGCTATAATCTTAACACGCTTTAATATACAGGGTGTTCGGAAATTGGTGTCAAATATTTTGAGGGTCCGCTGTGTGATCAAAGATAAGAAGAAAAAGTCCTATAAACATGGGTCCGGCAAAGCACTATTTTTTAGCTACAGCCCCCCCCCCCCCCCAGGTTTGGGGTAAACAGTTCTTAAATACCTCGTAATGATTCACCGTTTCCATTCCAAACTCAGGATATGTGCCATATCATACCTGGTATTTCAGTACTTCATAATACAGTATTGGGTCACACAACTTATCAGAGGGAGAGGTAATTTTCTTATGGGGGGGGGGGGGTGTGAAACGAACGTGGGGGAAGAGAGGAGTAACTGCTTTGGTCTTGTACTTTAATGAAACAAATTGTACATACCAGAAAAAACACATCGTATCACATTACTGTGTGATTGAAAACAATCGAGAAATGAAACATCATTAAGTAAACAGAAGATGGCTACTCAAAGTTTTACTGAGTATCATTGCATTTGCGGCTCTGCTGCAATTAACTGCAATACGCATCCGCAAAAGACCTCCTCTCCAGAACATTCTGTGACAAGCAACTCAAAAAGATAAATACGACGGAAAACAAACTAAACGTAAGCGTTTTATCATAGTAGGTGCTCAAAATGACCCCCCTCTGCCTCGATGCAGTTCCGAAGCCGCTGCGCCATGGACCGACGAACCCGTTCAAAGATTCCAGGGGTTGTGCGAATCTGGTTGCATCCATCCACAATCCTTTGGCGAAGTACATCAGCATTGGGAATTGGTATACTGTACACGAGTGACTTTAAGTGTCCCCAAAGATAAAAGTCTAACGGGTTTAAGTCCGGAGATCTAGCAGGCCATGCTATTGGGCCTGCACGTCCAATCCATCTGTCAGGAAAGCTTCCATCAAGGTAATGTCGGGCCAAAAGGCTGAAGTGAGCAGGTGCACCATCGTGCACAAGCCACATTCGTGTCCTGACTGCCAGGGGAACGTCTTCCAGTAGTTGGGGCAAGTCATACTGGAGGAAATGGAGGTAGGTTTCTCCATTTAGGCGTCGAGGTAGAAAAAAAGGCCCTACCAAATGATCACCAACAATTCCAGCCCAAACGTTTAGACTAAATTGTTGTTGATGTCTAGATTGTTGTACCTCGTGCGGATTTGCATGGTCCCAAAGATGGTTGTTGTGATAGTTGAATATGCCATCACGTGTGAAGCCAGCCTCATCTGTAAACAGGATAGACGGCAGGAAATGAGCGTCTGCTCCACATTCATGATTCAGTCGCACACAGAACGCTCGTCGTGGTGGAAGGTCGGCCTCGCCAAGACCTTGGACACGTTGCAAATGGTAGGGGTATAGCAGGTTATGATGCAAAATGTCCCAAATCGTCGAATTACTGACACCCTCTCTGCGTGCAATGCGTCGTGTGCTATCCGATGGATTTTCTGCTATGTGCTGGAGAACTCTGTCTTCCAAGCCAACAGTTCGCACAGTTCTGGGTCTTCCAGCATCCGATGTCCGTCTCCCAAATGAGCCTGTTTCCCGTAAGCGCTGGTGGATACGACTGAACGTTCTAGCACATGGCAAATTCCTGTCTGGATACCTTTGAGCGTACAGACGTCGTGCTTCCAATGCATTTCCATCTGCAAGACCATACATGTAGTGCATGTCTGCCAGTTCGATGTCTGGATACTCCATACTTAGGGAAGAGAACTACCGAACAGTAAACGTGAACAAAGGATCACAATGTCACCTTTAGATTTAAGTCATCAAGTGATTTAACAAACCCCTGTATTAACAAGAAGTCGTCTGTCAACCCCGAAATGTGGACTCTCCAAATGGTGTTCAAGGTCACCTTGTACAGATATGCGAATGTTCAATTTGAATTTGTGATTACAGTACTTTTTCGCATCACAAACGTTGTTGTTTTTGTCAATAAATGTTATTACATTCTGGAAGGGAGATCGTAACAGGGGGATAGCAACTAATGAATGGCAGAGCTTGCCCGCTGTAATGTAACTTTTAAGAGTTCTAAGTTATTGTTTTTTTAGAAGTTGGGTTTTCAAGGATTTTTGTCTTTAACACTTAAAACTACAAAGAATCTGAGGTGGAGATTTACCTCCAAATCAAAACCAAGTTTATGCGATGATTTTTGTGGAAGCTGGAGCGTTAGACAAAGGCAACAAACAAACAAACAAATAAGCAACCAAATTCAAATGTGTGGGTTGAGTACAGTAATGTTGTTCTCGCCGCTTCGGCCAATGAAACAAGTGAT
>JAHWFP010162062.1:27909-44038 GCA_023313725.1 Lithobius niger | reverse complement strand
CTGATAAGTTGTGCGACCCAATACTGTATTATGAAGTACTGAAATACAAGGTATGATATGGCACATATCCTGAGTTTGGAATGGAAACGGTGAATCATTACGAGGTATTTAAGAACTGTTTACCCCAAACCTGGGGGGGGGGGGGGGCTGTAACTAAAGACTGGTGCATTTCCGGACCCATGTTTATAGGACTTTTTCTTCTTATCTTTGATCACACAGCGGACCCTCAAAATATTTGACACCAATTTCCGAACACCCTGTATAATATCCATATCATAACTAGAAGGCAATGGGTAAGGGGGGGGGGGGTTCTTGTGTTGTAACCCTAAGCTATGCTTGCTTATCCTCTTTTGAAGGTGTAACCCACTTGGAAAAGAAATCCCTCTGAAAGCTATCTATAGGCCCATTAGGTATGCAACGCTAAACTGGAATTTGTATGTCCTATACTGCAGTATTTATGAAAATAATTTCCATATTGTGGCTATAAATTCAATTTGGCATATCAAGTAGCGTTACTCATTTTATATGCCCCACTTTTAATTTTCATGACTTGGATGTAGTCCATTTTTGATTATTCATGCGACACATCTGAGTAATCATTTAATCTTGGGCATCAACATAGCCCATTAACAAATACGTTTATTTGTTTTACACTACAATTATATAAATTTTCCATGAATAAACAATAAGGCAGTATTACAGTATACGACCTTCTGCTTTTATTTTGGAATAATTTTAGTATTTATTGGCAGTCATGCTACTATTTGAATATGGTTCCGAAGTGTGACATGCCACTCGTAATGATATGATATTAGCTCATTTATTTGTCAATCCTGTACATGACACATTTGACACATACTATGAATGCTGGTTCCATTCATGAAGAATTGTCAAATTAGACTTGATCTGTGATTCCCGAGGGAACCAGATCGAATGACGGTGTCTGAATCAGCCCACCACAATTCGGGAGTGTTTTAAGTATGTCCTTCAACTTCCATCGCATGGCGGTTTCCCACTATATGATCATGCGGTAGTTCTTTGAGTCTTCACTACAACTCTTATGTGAAATCTGTTCCATAAGAACTTAAATATGTGAGGTACTATAATATTATGACTTTTTATAGGAACTCATGTGTGTTCCAAGTCCCAGGTGTACCTCACCGTTGGTCTTTACTGGGCTACCATAATTGTCCCCAAATAGGCCTATGCGACATTCTTGAACTTAACATGTAAGGTTCATAATGCCCATCTTATGTAATCACAACTTAATACGTCCTGATCAAGGTATCAACATGCATTATCATAAATCATTTAACTGATTTAAACATGAAATGTACCCAATTTCTACTGGTACCTATTTTACTTGTGCCTCACTATAAGTGGCGATTAATTTTCCTTGCCTTATATTTAACTGGCAATTAATTAAAATTATTTTCTGACCAATATTAGTGGCAATTTATTTATTTATTAGTGGCAAGGAGGGGAAGGGCGTATCAATTTCTTATTTTATCATCACCTTGATAAGAATCACTGATATTTTAATTTATCCTTGGATCATATTGATTTGATCCTTCTTTTCATGAGATTCTCCCTTCCTCCGATCCGTTCTGCCATCCTTGACGTTTTTCAACGTTTCTCAGTAGGCATTGTATTTCTCTGAAAGACATAAACTTTGGTTACATGAGTTATGTTTTTATTACAGGACTTCCAAGTTACAAGACATGTGTTATGAATTTGTATCATCTGTAAAGTGTCTGTATGCTTGTAAAATAAATTTATTTATTAACCAAAAACACCGTGTTTTGATTTCCTTAATTGTTACTTTTGAAATGTTTCATTTTCACTGTAAAGTGAAAGGTTGCCCCTTTTAGCTCGTATGGCTAGGTAGAAACCTGTCCCCATGGTAAAGAGTGAGGCGTTTTGACCTACTTTTGACCATTCCTTTCACTCGTTGATGGGTTCTGTCGAGAATCTTCACTCTCTCTTGCTGAGGAGGGTTGGGTGGGTAATAAACGAAAGTGGTCAGTGGGTTGAAAAGGTTGTAGGCACGGCCATGCCACCCACATTTGACCTCAAAATAAGGCTGGTCAAGGCCATGTAAACAATAGCTGGTGTTTACTACGTTAGCAGAGGGTTTGAGCTGGTCCCTGGGAAACGATGGCCCCCAGTTTTTCGTGACGTGAACCCTTAACTCTGCAGCCATTGGTATTCTTAATGTCCCTGTCTGGGTCATCTTTTGGACTTGTGAAAATTAGGCGTTTTAACCAACACACGAAGTTGTGTTCTTCGACCTGTTTGTTTGCCTTTCACCTTCGTTCCCCAATTTTTTTCGCCGCAATGGATCGTCCCCCGAAAAAGCCTCGTCTGGAGAAGAGTGCCACCACCCGGTTACCCAAAAGTGTAAAGCACTTTTGAGGACGTTATCCATTAACATTACTGTGTTTTTGCTATGCGGGAGTCATTACGAATTTTGTGAAAAGACTCCCGCATTGTTTTGCATTTGCCCGCATAGGGGGTCTGGGGAGCCACTCTTTGCTCCCATCCTACAAGGGGAGGATCCCCTGGATTACATTTTGAGCCTTTACTTCTTCGAAGTAATTCGGGAGAATCCAGGACGGAACACTTTCTCTGCGGAAATTCCACCTTCAGAAACTGCCCTGGCCCAGCAAGTAAGGATCTCCAGATATTTCCTGTCCTGTAGTCCTCTGTCAGGGGACTTCTGCTAGCACTGCAGGTAGTGCTTCCTTCCCTTTCCTGAGGACGGTAAGACCTTCCGTTTATACCTGCAGCGGACCATTAATGTGGAAAACACTTTCGGCATGCGCCAATAAACTCTTCTTGCTATGGCCGAATTAGAAGAGGATGGTCTTTCTTTGCCCTTGGAGGATTTGTATCCCGAAATCAATTTGGAAGATATGCCACAATTGCCTCCGTTGCCAGCCTAGCCCCAGTCGCACATCTCCAGAATTCAGTCGTTCAAAATGCAGAAGCCCCTGGGATCCCAAAAAATGTGAATGATGGGGCGTCCGGCAGCGGATTACAGCAGTGCCAGCATCCGGCTGTCTGTCGGGATGAATGTCCCGTCTGACATCATGGACACTACGGTAAGAAAATTTCTTTACTAATTTTGATTAACACTATTTCATATCTGTATTTATATTGAAAATATAGACATGAAAGTATATTGAAAAGATGCAATTAAACAACAAATTAAACAAATTAAAATGTCCATTTCGAGTTCACATGGGCATTATTGCTCTACTCGAACAGTCTTCAAGGAATAGAAAAACTTATAAAATATATGTATTCAGAATAATATTATTGCCCTTTTTGAACAATAAAAAAATACCTAATACCTAATATGTATGTAAAATTATATTATTGCTCATCTTGGGAAAAGAACATATTTCCTTATTCGATATTTTTTTTTTTTGAATAATAATTTTAATTCAATGGTTCCCAAAAGTAAATGACAAGTTACTTTTAATGTGCAGAATGCTTAATTCTCAATTTGGTTGACTAGGCCATATGCTCTTGGCCATCTAGTTAAGACTAATTTATTTCCATGAAACGAAATCCAGCATATATTAATTCATATGCCTCACAATCATTGCTGAATACTTTAAATTTTGAACAGTACCAGGAGGAATTTGTACGAACTGACGTAATTTATATTTTGACAATATTGTTTTATAATTCGTTACTTACGAATGTAAAATTGCAATATTGGGCTAACATTTGACATTCATCCAATTTTATGATTCATTTCCTTATGAATGTAAAATTTTAACGTCTACTTTATTATATTTTCGTACAATTCGTCCTATTTCCAAGTCAAGAGCAAAACATCGTAAAATTAATATTATTACTGCATGCCTGGGACCTTCATTTGTTTCATCTTAAATTACGAAAATGAATGTTCCGCAATGCTATTATTTTGTTATTCTTGGAAAAGGAACGAGTGACATTTATTTAGTTGGCCTCTGTGTTATTTTCCGGCTAAGGTAGTCCGTGGCCAATGTTACTCAAAATTTAGACTCCTTATTGCCCGTTTCTGGTTTTAACTTTATTTATGGTACCCTTTCCCTGTCCAAGAATGTGGTATTATCTTTTCTAAAATGTGAGTGGATATTCGTAAATCGGAAGGGGGAGTGTATAAAACACAGAAATTGTTTACCCAATTCTTTAAATGATATTTAGTTATATTAGCTGCAATAAGCACGGCAGCGTAAACTAGGCGCTGAATACTGAGGCTTATGCACGTAGGAAAATTTCTGCTGTGCATTCGAACTCTCGTTTGTATTGTCAATAGGATATTCTTGCCATACATTTCTCTTAATAACCATGCTATTTTTGATTTGTAATTTTAACATTAAGGCTTTTCTTAGTATTGGTTTTCAGGGGGGTGGGGGGGGGGGGGAATTGACTATCACTCACGCTGAAAAATGGTACATATTTCGTAATTTTCTTGTCGGGAAAAAATCTGTTCAAGCTATCCCTATTTTGCTTGAACGTCATCCTCCCATCTGTAGTGTACAGTGATTTCCCTCCGCATTGTTCTTATGAACGTGAGAGAAATTAAGGTAACGCCATGTATCATTATATATGAAAATTCCGTGATAGCAATTTAGTCATATATATGTCAATTTCACATGTGTTCATAATTATATGAATAGAAAATTAATTTTCGTTATTATTGCTTTCATTTAAAGATAACCAAGATAGCGACAGTGGCGACGATTAAGGCTGCCGGTTGTCCGCCGGCTACCCGCTAAGGAAGTGGTGTTGCCGAACTCGAGGTCGGCGGTCTTGAAAGGTTGTTTTTCAGGACTGTACATATTGTAAATATTCATTGTTATTGAGAAATTTCAAGTGTCTATGATCACCAATTTCTGAAAAATCATTCCAAATTAAATTAGCATTCATTAATTTCAAAACTTTTTTATAGGAATTTTAACCTTAGCCAAAATTATAACTTTCGTAATTAAATTTTCTTAGCATACGAATTTGGCCAAAATCTTAATAAATTTCTTCAATTTGTGATCATAACTTCTTACATATGCAAATAATTATTTTCTTTCATTTCAGTTTCAGTTTCAGTTTTGTTTCTGTTTTACTTAATTTTACGTATACTTGTTTCATTACTTCAAAATTTTTTTTTCATGTGTGTTTCACATTAAATTAATTTATACTTATGTTCATATAAATTTTCTTATGTTTTTTTTCTCTCCGTAACCGTAAATTACTGTAATGACTTATTAAAGTATTCAAAATTCCTGAATTCAAAATTTTCTCCGAACTGGTAAATCTTTACGTAATTTCTAATTTCGGATATCTTGATCATCTTCTTTAATTTTCGGTTACATCCAATTATATGTATATGTCTGTTAATTTCATGATTTTATTTTTTCAATTTGTGATTGTTCACCGATGTTCTTAATTTCGGTTTACCAATGTTTTTATTTCTGTTTTTTTTTTCATAATATGGCTGTAAATATTTTATTTACCTTAACTTGCCACATTTTTTCATGTTGTACTGTGATGTGGTTCCGTAAATATGGTTATTATTCGTGTTTTAGAATTATTATTGTGCTTATTACTTATGTTGTTGCATTATTTGATGTTTTCCCATGCTGTTACGTTTCGTGATTATTTCGAGTATGTGTTTGTACATTTTTATTGTATTTTATATTTCTCTTTAATAATACTACTTATGAAAACAATCTACGCGTTTCCCATCACCAATTATTTCTATACTACATCTTGAAACATACTAGACATAAGTTATTTCTTGTTTATGCCATGAAACATGCTTCATGTTGTCATTTGTAATATTACAAGAAATGAAACTGCCCCGATGACAGCGAGTAGCCTTCGTATGTTAGTTTCAGAAAATCTACTTCCATTTCTCCTAAGGTCCCCGCGTGCAAAGCACGTGAACGCTCTTCAGGCTGACGCCATGTTTTCTTTGTTCTCCGACGAATATGCAATGTTTATTCGTCGTCCACGATTTCCTCTTCCAACTGCCAACGTAGCCTAATTTCTGGTATAAATTTACTGCTACGGGTATTGTAACCCTGTGTAGAACCAAGCATTCTTTGCTTATTAAGTTCATATTCTATTTTGCGGTATTTATTTTGCAAATAAGCGGCCGATTTTGGCTCAACGCGCTTGCGTTTCTTAGTTAGGCTCATTTCTAAACCGCTAGCTGCATCGTCGGTTTCGGAAAGCGCTAACGTCGGCGGCTAAACCCCCGACAAATGATCTGTTGCATCCTCAACAACTGTGCAATGTTTTTTTATACATTTATTTCAGCTTCCGTTAACGTTCCGTTCCGGGGAGGCCCGGGCCAACAAGGGGCCTGGCAAGACTACGCCAACAAATTTTTTTTAATTCACAGCAGTTCCCCTTCTAACCTTCTTTGGTTTTCTAGTCTTTACTTTGTTTAAATCATCGCAAACCATCGCTCACCTGCAGACTGAGGTTTGAGTTCACTACAGTTTGCAGGTGAGCGATGGTTTGCGATGATTTTTTTCTCTCTATCCTCCTTCTTCACCAACTGTCTAGGATGGTACCAACTAACGTCACTAGAGTCTAAAG
The DNA here is from genome assembly GCA_023313725.1 of Lithobius niger. Lineage (NCBI taxonomy): Eukaryota > Metazoa > Arthropoda > Chilopoda > Lithobiomorpha > Lithobiidae > Lithobius > Lithobius niger. The sequence continues at coordinate 37,438 of JAHWFP010162062.1, read as the reverse complement.
CCACAAGCCCACATCCAGATTGCAGTATTTATATCAATAGTGGGTGAATACAAGATGCCGACATATTGCTACTTAATACTCCCAGTATAGAATTGCTAATTTACAAGGGCCCGAAATAAAAACTCGCAGGGGGGCCCGGTAATTCTCAGATCCGTCACTGCTTATTAGCTATATTTTCTGCCTTTTTATCGGAATACTGCAATGACGTAAAGACTGAAATCGTCAATTAGGGTCATTATCAACGCGAGCTTATTGCGACATCGTCTGTCCCCTCTTTTCCATCTCCTCCATGGCCACCGCCTTCGCCACTGGCAGGGCCATAGCGAGGGGGGGGGGGCAACTTTTGCCAAGCCGGCAAAATTTAATCACGTGTGGGTCAGAGAAATTACACCACCAAAGTTAGCCTTTCTTGCAAATTTTCTCTACAGATTTTTGTATACAATTTAAAAAATGGAACTAAATATTTCCGACATCCGACTATTATTTAGCATATTAACCGACTGTCCGACTAACTTACGGCTAAAGGTGAGGTGACCTTATCTGAGAAAGCATGGTTTGATCGAGCTTAATCCCTTCAACTCTCCCTTCGTATTTCGGTTTCCTTAAGTTGACCTTGACTGCATATTAAGGCAGAGTGAGAAATCGGGAATTCGTTGCTTTTCAATAAAATATTTCCTCCGGCTGAAAGAGGAAATAATTCTGGAAAATCCCGCCCCCCCCCCCCCCGAACCGTCAAAATGAGTACAGGCAATCTTGGTACGGGTAGAAAACCAAGAATGCGTATTAAGTTGGAGTGCACTGCATGTAGTTTTGACAACGATTACTGTAACAAGCATGAAAAGCATTGCCATGGCGGCGGAACGGTTTTAGTCAGACAAACTGATGCTCTGTCAAACTCAAACCCCTTCGAGTCAGGGGAGCAGAAAAAAGGTGAGGTAGTCAAAAATTTTTTCAACCTTAAACCGTTGGATACAAGTTATAATTTGTCCTAATTACAGCCGAATCAGTTAGTTTAACAGCCAACCGAGCAATTAGGTATTGGATATAAAATAAAATACGAGGCTAACACTAACAGCTACCCTAGAATAAAAAACCTTTGACCATAAAAAAATCCATAAAACATTTGCCGACTCTAGCTAAAAAAACTGTTTGAACTTTTTAAGATTGTTTGTTGAATACTGCAAAATAAGGTTTCTACAGTTTGCTCGCGTCACATACGGAGAACTATCTCAACGATAGGCTTGGTTAAAATACCGAATTTATATTCATAGCTCTACATTGCTGCTAAAAGAAGCAGCTTTCATGGAATGCCGACTTACAGTAAATTAATCTTGAGTTATATCGTGATATTCGAAAACAGTTAAATTTCTTCTCGGCGTGCTGTTAAGTTGAAAATGGTCGTTATAATATACAAACAAAAATGTCAAGTGTGCCGTAAAAAATGGGTTATATGATTGTAGTTTCATTTTACTTGTTAAAATGTACACGGATAAAATTGGTGATTTTTAATTGAAATGATCAAATGTACAATTCAGAAAATTGGATCTGTTTAAGTGCTGTTGTGCTTTACGTAATGTATATGATTGGTAAAGCACAACAGCACTTAAACAGATGCAATTTTCTGAATTGTACATTTGATTATTTCAATTAAAAATCACCAATTTTTTTCCGTAACAAGTAAAATGAAACTTCAATCATATAACCACTTTTTTTACGGCACACTTGACGTTTTTGTTTGTAATCCGTGTACTTTTTTTTACGGCTATGGTGTCGCGCTATAAAGGTTTATGCATGCAGTCGATTGTTGCATGCACGAAGAATGGATCTGGAGTTTGCTGAGTGGCATTCGCTAAATACAATAGTTAAAACAATGTAAAACAATCAAAATGATCGTTTAGGGTCCCGTAACTCCGGAATGGATCGACCAATTGAAAAAGTGGTCCCTGTAAGGTTGAAGCCCAGGGAAATTTCTGGCTCAAATCATGTTTCAGATTTTAGGTAGGTGCAGTAGTTTTTTCTGAAACCATGTCAGCCAAGAAGAACAACAACAACAGTGAACAGTTTTCAAATTCACGTGTGGGTTCCTACGTTTACTCTTGCACGGAATTGCATAAAAGTTGGAAAAGTTACTATCTACTGTCTGGCCAAGTTTGGTCGAAATGTATTGAATAGAAACGGAGAAATTAAAAGTTTTAGTTTTGCTGGAGAGAGGAAAAGTTGCTATCTACTATCTAGCCAAGTTTGGTCGAAATATATTGTAAGGAAGATCGTAATTTATCACTCAAGCAAAGCCCCTCCCCCCCTCGTGGTGTGGGAAGGCTTTGGTTATTTCCTAAATTCAGGTTCGTTACTGGCCTGTAACAGATTAGCCTGTTTTTAGATGTTCTTCTGTTTAGCTACTATTTCTCCAGGAACTATGATCTTCCTTGTATGTCGTATAGGTAGAAATATGAGTAGGCTACTCAGTTCAGTAGTCCGTTGTGGCTGCTGGTTTATTAAAATAAATAAAAATACCATTTATTTATTTTGTGCTAATTTAACTTGGATCCCACTTGTTAAAATGCATGCCAAGAAAAGTTACGTGGATCCTTTTTTTCGTAAAAGTTGCATCCGGCTTTTACAAGCCATGAGACGTGATTTTCTGTAAAACCCTTCGAATTTACTTAATGTTTATTTAGGTAAATGTCGGATTCGTTTGGATACAAATATGTAACCTCTGTTGTTGACATGTAACCTACCACTCGAGAAAAATTTAAATATTGTTAAATATTGTCATTTGAAAAGAAGATAGGCCTTGTGTCGGCCGTTTTTACGAATTGCATTTGTGACCATAGAAATGTATTTCAGCTTGGAGCCAGAAAACTGTAGTACAAATGCGGTTGAAACCAATCTCGAAATCTTTTAGTTTGGGCATTAAATAAAATTCTAGTTAGTTTAAAATATAAATTGGTATTTAATCTAGGTTAAACTTATAGTTTAGTGCTTCGTTATTTGACACGGTTCACGTAACGTAATGGCAAGAGCGCTCGCACTCATAGGCTAGTAACAGCTGTTAGCTAGTGCCAATGGCGAATTTTAGATTTGCGTGTCAACTCACTTAGAGTTGGAATTTTTCATTTACCGAGCTTTAGTCCTATAGCTATTAACTCGTAGTATTGCATAGCATTATTATTATTAAAATTAAAATAAATTAATGTCAGCGCATTTCAGTTTGAAATTAGTATTGCTGAACATATGATCGTCAAACCGGAACCAGATCCAAGAGAGCCGTTTTTGGCCAATCACAGAGCACGAGCTCGGCCAATGGGATGCTCGCGTGCTTGGATGCTCTTGTCTTAGTCTTGAAGAAAGCGCGGGCATCTGAACGACGTTTTTTTCCGGAAGTCGAGTTGCCGATCGCTAGAAATTTAGGACTGCAACATGTAGCCAGCCAATAATCGCCTTAGGCGCAAACGCCTGAAGGCAATTGTCGAATTGAAATGGAGTTTACGAAATAGAGTTAGGTTTTCAACAAATGAGAAGCTTGAGCTCTCCTGTTCGTCCGCGTGAAGGCCTTGTATTTCTGTATTTAAGGAAATGGACGTTTGTAATCTGGGTCCCAAAACCACTGCAGATCGGCGGGACGCTATGCCTTTCCTAGAGTAGGCGCGCGCTTAGCCGAGAAGCGGATAAGCTGAAGATGAAGAAGTCGCGGTAGTACCATGACTTGGTAAGCTTTAGCTTTGTAAAGTACTTAAACTAACATGTAGTCTAAAGATACTTTAGCTAATAAGATCTTAGGGGGAAGGGATCCTAAAATGATTTAGACCCCAAGAAGATAAATAACAATTAGTCCTAGCTCTTAAGCCCAACATTTCTTAGAAAGGGAAGAAGAATTAATATAATATTTTTTTGATTTTGTTCAAAATCATAAACTTAACTTGTTTCATCGCAAAATGCCTGAAAATTGAGTTAAACTATTTTTAACTGGTACCAGCCGTAAGTTGTGCACCCAACCGAAAGTTGTTTACCTTCAACGTTAAATAGTTAACCTGTAACTTGTTGTGATATCTGCCATAAATAAATCTGCATATGTTTGAAATTGACTTCATTTATTCTGACTTCTGCATGAATAAATTAAGTACGTTTAAATCATAACAGAGTTAAGGTTAGGTCTCATTCGCAAATGAGTGGTGGCAGTTCTACCAGGATCGTCGAGAGGAAGGAGAATACTGCCAGTTAGGAAAAATGTTACGGCCCCCCTAGGGACTTTAGCTAGGCTCCGTAATAAACTTCCGAAGTAATATTGAATAGAAACGGAGAAATTAATAGTTTTAGTTTTGCTGAAGAGAGGACTTCAATCATATATATACAAGGTTAGAATATCATATATACAAGGTTCATATCATATATATAAAGGTTAGAATGAACAAAAAAGACTGATTGGTGCTAGATTACAGAAACGAAACAAGGTCCTATTTTTTAAATAAATCACTACCTTTTCATAATTAAAAAACTACGTCATATGCAGGATCTGGCGGTCTTCTAAAGACACCGTTAGGTCCAACCCTCCCCCCCCCCCCCTACACACACAAGAGAAAGGAAGTTACAAAAAAATGTCCAGAAATAGAAGAAAAAAAGTAATTCACTTAAAGAACTAACTGAAATACATAGAAAAAGCACTGTATTTAGTAGGTAACTTCTTTAATGAAACGAACGTATGATCGTGGGTTACCTTTTATTGATAAAGGCACCTGCAAGGTGCTTCCTGCCGTGAGAAAATCAGTCCCTCGTTAGTCTAATATTCCTTCACATCATTTCACTATGCATTTGTGTGTACCTTTCTACTACGCGAACTGGTTAAAAATTTTTCTACAGAATGTAGTTTCCTTCAAAGTATTGTTACAGCCAAGCAAGGCTGCGTCGGGCAGATGATCGGCTGCGGTTAATGCTCGCTAAAACCCTTTGACCCTTTGGAGCACCTGCCATTTTTCCTATGACCTTCATGAGACTTCAATAAGGCCGAAAATAAGGAACAGTGTAAGTTTGTGTGTGTGTTGGGTGAGGGTGGGAGGGGTGGTACCCCTGTTCAAAAGTCTAAGCGGCTGTAACGAAAAAAAAATTTCTTTTGATTTTTTGGTAAATAGCTCTTAGGCCAACTTTCTGTATTCGCCCTTAGTCAGGGCACAGAAAAAAATCCATCAGCTTCCGGGGCTTTGCCCAGGACCCCACTGGGGGAGCTCACAGTGCTCCCCCAGACCCCCTAGCTGGAGTGGGTGAGTCGGTAAATTTACGTAAATTTTGAAAGTCGTTAAATTTTTGTTCCCCCCCCCCCCCCCCAACAAAATGCCCTTAGCTACGCCCCTGGCCACTGGTATACGAATTTAACAGAGACTGCTGTGCGAGTAAAGATCTTGCTTCTAATTTACCGAATTACGTTTAAACCTTACTGGATTAATTGCACCTTTGTCTAGTGAATGCTACTAACTGTGTTGCTAAAAAGTGTTATTTATTTATTAAAAAACATTAAAACATCACTTCGCGTAACGGTTGACTTCTCCCGTTCACACGTTTGAGTGATGGCTGCTATTTACAACAACCAGCCTACGCTAACACTAAATAAACTCTCGACCCCAAAACTGACAAAATATGCAACAGTAAATTTGGTAGCATCATGAACATCTTGAGCTGGTCCCAAAAAAATCAGCATAAATATAAAATGCTTTCTTATTAAAAACTTATTGCCAATAAGTGCAATCTTGGCTATTGCAGAGTTATGTAGGCTTCACTGCGTGTCTATGTCGAGCGTCCCAACAATGGAACTTCAATCACGTGATCTTTGAATTTGGAATGCGCTTCGTCCTAGTACAGTGGGCATGAACTCTAAGATGAAATTCAGGAGAGAACTGCTCACTGAAGACCTCAGTAAATTTATTAAAAGACAAATTTTACCCCCGCCTCCGAACACTGATACAATATTGGCATCCCGTGGCCCATCCATCGATCGAGTATGTGGTGAACAAATATTTTTTCTCATTTTTATGTAAATTTTTTTAACAATTTGATTACGACAAATCCCAGTATGTGGATGTATTTCCTTTTTACTTTTTAAAAATCAACATACATTTTTTATCAAATTTACAACGATTTTTTAATTTTTTAGTATTTTATGTTTAGCCCCATTATTTAAACATTCCCTTGTCTGCACCTTGGCCATTCTTCCCCCGAGTTACCTACACGTTTGGTGATGCCACCTCTGTCTATTCCACATTCCCGGCCATTGTTTTATTCTATTTATTTTTTCATTTTATCTTATTGTTAAAATTCATTATAACTAATTTCTTATCTTGTAGAGACGTTAATTTTTCAGAAAATAATGATATAATTGTGGCTGGCTGTTAGCAACTAAGGATCGACCGAGTCCGGATATATCCGGATCCGTCGCCGGATAATGTGGTATCCGGCAAGATCCGGATCCGGCCATTATATTGAGCCGGATACCGGTTGCAACACAACCAAAACTTGTCGCCGTATACATGTTGCATGCCTCGGTAAAATTAATCGACGTAAAATAACTAAGCGATCTACGGGTATAAAAAATTGCAGATGTAATAATTACAGTGTAAATTAGTGCACAAAAATATACTTGGGATAATCGTATTAGGTTTTCATAACTAAAAAAAAAAGTTGAAGTTCGACTACGTAAATGCGCATACAAAAATATTCATCTTCCGTTGCAGTACATGGGATACCTTGAAACGATGGTCCTCTGGTTATTCCTCCATTACAGCGTTGTTTACGGCTTCCGAAGTCCTTTTCTTAAAGTTTTTATTACCGTAGAAGTAGTTTAAAGTTGTTTTATTCCTAATTTATATTCGCTATCGGTGGTAGCGATCAGTTTACGGCCGTCATCGCGCGCCCACTCCCTGCCGGCTGCCCGCCAATAGACGCGCACGTGCTAGTTTCAATGGCTGTGACCTTGACTCGCTTCGCGTGACGTCACTTGCGACTGGCCCCTGTAGCGATAGTGATCACGTGCTATACACGTGCAAATCGGGGAATCCCAGCTTCCCAACGCGACTAAGATGGCGGCCGTTTTTGCGTTGTTGAGTTACGACAGCTTGAACCAAGGTCTAGTTTTAGCAAACAAAAGCAATTTCACGTCAATTTTGACGATACGGCCAACAAAAACATTAATTAAGGTAATTAAAAGATGATATTAAATTAAATGAAGCCAAAATAGGCGTGCCTAAGTACCTAATTCAGTCGGAATTAGGCTACACCTCCATTGTATGCAATGGCGATTTTTCTTTGCAAACGGCGCTTTGACTCAAGAGTGCGTTGGGAGTTTAGAAACGGTTTTGAAGTGGCGATAAAACGGGGTTTGGACGCCAAGGGGTAAATTCGAAAAGTAAGACGGTTTAATGACGACATCAAAAACTAGCAAGAAATAATTGCATGATAAACCAAAGATGACTTCCATGTTGCACGAGTCGAGACAGTTTTGTTCATAAAATGAAAAAAAAAATTGATTTCGGTCTTTGTTATATTGTACGCAATACAAAACGGAACGAAAGCAATTTAAAGCAGTAAATAACATACCTGTTGTGATTTTGATTTAGTTTTAATGCAACCAAAATTCAATAATTTTAATCTAAAATAAATAAGTGGACTACATAACTGGTTTCACAAATATTTCAAAATTTTGCTAATTATTTTTCGAAATTAAGCAGTAGGCTAATCAATGAGAAATCCTTCAACTAGAAAAATGTTTTCTGACTGCTTAACCTAATGAGTGCTGTGACTGTTTAAAAAAAAATTTGCAGAATTTAGCAACTTTGCAAAAACAGTTCTGTAGCCTACATGCAATTATACTATTCTGGTACTCATAATAGCGTAAGACTTCTACATGTTTAATGTAAGAAAATAATGTGAAACAAAGCGAAAATCAACACCATAGCTGCAACTTATAAGGGGGAAAAAATAAAACTCCTTTATTTCGTTTTTGTGTGTGAATTACCCGGTATCCGGTACCGGTCCGGATCAGGATCCGGCACCAAGATCCGGAACCGACCCGGCACTGACATCAAATTATCCGGAACCGACCCGGATCTGGCAAAACGGTATCCGGTCGATCCCTATTAGCAACCCCCCGGTCCTTGCCAGACACGTTGCTACTGCGACAAACTTTGACTTATTATTATAGTATTTTATGTGTTTAAGCATTTTTTACTAGTAATTTTAAAATAATTTGGTCTTTGTATATTTTTCTTTCGGTAAGGCAATCATATTAATTTCTTAAATTAGTCTGTCTAAAAAAAGTATGCGTTATTGGGGGAAGTCAGAAGTTGCTTACCAACCAGCAATGTTGAATTGGGCGGCCAACGGGAACCCGGGATAGCCCACCACAGGAGGCCCTTGTTAATTTATTTAAAATTTGAATTCATATGAAGACTATATCACTAATTGCAGGAAAACTTATGCCGACTTATGCAGGAAAATTTGAAATTTATGTCGACTTCTTAAAATACCGGGGACCCCATTCAAGAAACTCATTTTAATTTGTCCCTTGTGCATTTTCTTTTTTTTTTTTTTTTATACGGCAAGGGGTTGGGCGTCATCGTCTTGGCCAGGCTCGGACCTGACTACAACTATACTACACTTATGGCGCTTCCCCAGGCCCTTTTATCGAGGTTTCCCCTTCCCCCCACCGCATGAGGGGAGTCGAGGCCCCTGCAGTACATAATAGGACTGGCTGACCCCTCTCAATCCTGTAACGGCGGACGCTACGACGGCTTAGGTGCTTGTAATGCCCCCGGTTTCCCTGGTGTACGTTGAGTTTCAGCTTGAGGTTAATCGGTGTTAATGACGACTTTTTACGTTATTCAACACAGCATGGACACTGTCCCAGCATGGGGGATGAAGCGCCGGTCCTAATTAAAGGGGCCTAACCTTAAACTGTCGGTATCGCTGCCACCAACGGTGGATTTAACTGTTTTACTAGCTAAAGATGGGCTACATATTTAAATTTTACACTAAAAGACAATTAATCAATCTAGCAAACGACTGAAGCCTAAAACTCCTGGTTTTATTTTTGCGACAGAAAATAAAAAGTACACTTTTATGGTTTGATTCTGAAAGCTTTTGATTACCAATTAATTAAATAGGCAACAAGTAGAATTTACAAAAGTAGCAATTCACAATTCAAACAAACAACGCTGGTGTTTGAGTAAAAGTTTAAATTTTCACAATGGAAAAAGTAATATAAGGTGCTCCCGGAGACACCCACAAGACTCAACAGCCGCAACTGATAAAAGTCTGACAGTATGTTTCTACATGATCAACCGTCCACAGTTATGTTTCTAAGTTTTCCAAGTACAAAAAGATCAACCTCCCTTAGTTCCCTCGAGAACTGTTCTAAGTAATAAAAAGCCCGGCAATTTTACACTTAGGCATCAGTTTGTTTCAATTTGACTTCCACAAAGATCAAACCGTCATTTAGTTTAAGTTAAAAATCCATTTAAAATAAACTGGAAAAGTTAGTTTTTAG
>JAHWFP010162062.1:5419-22909 GCA_023313725.1 Lithobius niger | reverse complement strand
ATCGGAACGGGAGGTGATGACTACAGCATCTGGTATTCCCAGGCGGTCACCCATCCAAGTAGTAGTCGGGCCTGGTGCTGCTTAACTTCGGAGATCGGACGAGAGCCGGTGTTTTTCAACATGGTATGGTTGTGGACAGAAACGTTGTTATGGAAATTCACCGTCGTGGGTGAAGGACATTAGGCCGGACGAAAGATGTGAGTGAGAAGGGAGCGAGGAAAATGAACGTGGCCGTCTTTCGGTATCGTGCAGGGCGGCAGCGACCTGAAGAGGAGTAGGCGCAGAGTCGGGCTCGGCGGAGGCAGTCTGAAAGCGGTTTAAAGACAGCAGGGTGGCCCCAGCTTCATGGCGACGTCTTAGCTACGGCGAACGATGACGGATCGAGTGGCCATGTGGTGTGGCGAGCGAAGATGGCGGGGAAGCGTAGGCAGAGGCCGGTGATGAATGCTACAATTCACAGCGTTACCCCGAAGAAACCTGGGACGGACCTGCAGTTGGATGAGGTAGGTGGCGAATCCGACAGGACGGCAACGCCCCGGCCATGGGCTGACCAGGGACGGGCCGTGGAGCGGAAAGCTACTGCCCCGTTGTAGCGGACGAAAGATGGCGAGAGGACCAAGGCAGGAGTCGGTAACGGATGGTCCAGCTTTCAACCGGTATTTCGAACGGAGTGAAGAGACATGGACTTCAGAAGCTAGAGACGGAGGTTGGTTGCAATACCGGCTCGACGGTGACCTCCGGCTATGGGCAGACCGGAGGCGGACCGAGGAGCGGGAAAACAACCGCCGCGTCGTAACAGGTGAAGGACGGCGAGGGAGCCGAAGCGGAAGCCGTTGATGGGTGACCCAGTTCTTCCGAGTTCTTCAAGGTTACTCCGAGTGGTCCGGCGAGGCTGAGTCTTCAGCTGCTTTGAGGATAGTAGTAATGCCAGCTCGATGGCGACGTTCCGGCTATGGGCAGACCGGGACGGCCAGAGGAGCGGAAGGTTACTGCCGTGGCATAGCGGGCGAAGCACAGCAAGGGAGCCGGAGGAGAAGCAGTTGATGGCGATCCAGTTCGTAACGGTTATATCGAGTGGTCCGACGAGGCCGAGTCTTCAGCTGCTTGACGGAAGAAAGCAACAAGCCGGCTCTACGGCGACGTCCCGGCTATGGGCAGACCGGCATGGCCAGAGGAGCGGAAAGTTACTGCCGAGGCGTAGCGGGCAAAGGACGGCGAGGGGGCCGGGAGAGAAGCCGTTGATGGGCGATCCAGTTCGTAACGGTTATGACGAGTGGTTTGACGAGGCCGAGTCTCCGGCTGCTTGAGAGAAGAAAGCACCAAGTCGGCTCGACGGCGACGTCCCGGCTATGGGCAGACCGGGACGGCCAGGGGAGCGGACGGCTGCTGCCGAGGCATGGCGGCGAAGGGCGGCGAGGGCTCGAGGTGGAGGCCAGTATGGCATCCTCAGGTGGAGTCTGCAGCTGCTTGAAGAGGAGCAGGTAAAAGTCCCGGCTCGACGGCAACGTCCCGGCTATGGGCAGACCGAAGACGGGCGAGAAGAGCGGAAATTTACCGCCGCAGGGTGGCGGACGAGAGACGGCAGGGTCCGATGATCCAGGACCAATAGATGTGGGACGTCCGGCGGGTTGAGACGACAGGTATGCGGCAGGTAAAAATTTCAGCTGGGCAGGCGGACCGGAGGACGAGGTGGTGCGGGAGTTGACGTCGATCGGCGGATTTTGGTTGCATCGGACGAAAGACAGAGGGTTGCCGAGTTGAGAGACCGCATGGAGGAGGCCGGAGACATCCGTGGTGGGCAGCGGGAGACCCATAAGGAAGACCAGGCTTGGGTTGGATGCGACGGCCGAATGAAAGAAGAGAACCAACAGAACGAGCCGCGTGAGCGGTTTGAGACAAAGAGATGGCGAGCCCTCGTAGCCGACACTCTTATATTGGGAGGACCACGCATGCGCAAACGCGTGGTAGGGTTAACTGAGGCGGCTATTCAAGTCTCAAGCAACCAACAGCATCACTGAGACAGCAATGCTAAAATTTGACAGGTATAGTACTTTCACAGCAAAGAAAACTATTTTACTATCTGTTTATGTAACTTGTGACCTCAACTTAATAAGGTAGCTCGATTTTCAAGAAGCTACATCAATTTAATAGGAAATACTGGTCAAGACCTCTTTACAGGGCACGAGAAAGGAAGCTGGATTGCGGTAAAGCTGACTTAAATCACATGATTTTTCAAATACACTCAGTTTGCATTTGAAAAATCTATGTGATTTAAGTCAGTTTTATTTAAATCTATCCACGCTAGAGTTTAGGCGTTGGTTAATTTTATTTTTGCACAAACCATTAAAACAGCCGTGCGTTCAACTGCATTTTTACTTAAACAGCATACAAATTGCAGGGAATGGAAAAAAAAAAATATTTATTTTCAAACATAGGCCTAATCATTACCTACGCGAATGCTCTTTTGTAAAATGACATTTCAGATGGTTTGTTAAGGGTGGCTATAGCTTGTTTTGCCTTGCCTTTCAATCGCCAATTACAGGCTTAAAATCTGGATTTCCCAAGCATCACGTGACCATTGGCCAGCGCCCTAAAGCAGGACAAGTTGTGTCCAGCGCGAGACCTCCCACTTCCATGTCCCACCCCTTGTACTGCAGGGAAGCCAGCATCTTTCACCGCGTAGTGTGTAACTTGAGACACTTAATCCCCACCGATCCCTACCGACAATATGTTCGCATTGGTAAACGTTATGATGAACTCTTCTGTTCAAAGGCCCTACGAGATCCAGGCTCCAAGAGTATTCTGGTCTCTGAAGTGGTTGGTAAGCCCTTAGCTTAGACTTAAGTGGCTTGTTAGGTCTACCATAAGCTTGGCATACCTGACAAGTTTTAACGTAACGAGCAATGTCGGCCATCATTTTAGGCCAATAGCAATGTAGCTCTATCAAATCTTTAGTTTTCTGGGCACCACAATGTCCGGCACCTGGTGTCGAATGATAGTCTCTAATGCAAAAGTCGCGCAGAAATTTTGGTACACACATCAGTGCTAAATACTGCATACGGCCTTTAGAAGGGTCTACAAGTCGAATTCTATACAGAATTCCGTCATAGTCTTTATAAAAGATATTTCTTCTACTGGAAGTATCAATTAGATCTTCTGCTGACTGATCTTTAATGCGTTTTATGATTTCACTTAGGTAAGGATCGTTTCTTTGTTCTGCCGCTAGATGCTGTCGTATCCAATCTGGATACTGACTGCCAAGTACAGCGATTGTTATCTGTATACGAAACAATGCATTGGAAACTGCTAGAAGTCGGCCCGACTTGTGACGTAATATGAATTCATATTCTCCTAATTGAAGTGAGATTCTTTCAAGTTTGGGGGTAGGGAGGAGGCGCAATAAAGATAGCATATTGCGACATGATCTGTCGTCAAGAAAAACATCTTATCAAGCAGATAACAACGAAAGGAATCCATACAATGAATGACAGCTAAAATTTCCCTCGTCGTAGTTGTTTCTTTTCTCTCCGCCTCTGTGAGGGTTCGAGAAGTTTAGACCAAAGTATAATTTTACCTCCATGGTACTTGAGATAAACAGCCTCCGATCGCTACGCCACTAGCGTCAGATTCAAGAAAAAATGGCTTGAGAAGTCAGGGTGCTTAAGCGTTGCAGCGTTTATCATAGCCTGCTTCTTAAGTTCCTGAAAAGCTCTTTTTTTATCTTCGTCCCATATGAATTTAGTTTTTCCGCGTTAGTTTCGATAAAACTTGGGACCTTTCTGCGAATGAAGAAATGTGGCGTCTATAGAAATTTACCACACCCAAGAAAGAACGTACTTGTTTAGGTGTTTTAGGCGTCGGATACTGTTGCATAGCCTTTGTTTTATCGCTATCAGGCTGTATCCCATTTTCATCTAAAACAAACCCTAAGAATTTGACCTTTTTCGAGCGAATTCGCACTTTTCTATGCCGAGTTTCAATCCGGAACGAGCGACTAGTTCTAGCACTCGATTCACATGACTGATGTGGGTTTTAAGATCTGGACTGCTCAGCAAGGAATCGTCAAGATAAAAGGTACAGTAGGCTCCTCATACCGCTGCAAAATCTGTTGTGCACAAAATTGGAAGTGAGCTGGAGCTGTATTAAGGCCCATTGGGAGCCTGTTAAAGAAATATGTCTTAGAATTTGCTGAGAAACACGTTTTAGGCTTTGCTGATTCAGCTAATTTAAGCTGGTAAAATCCAAACTTGAAATCTAAACGTGTAAAATACTTAGCGCCGCTTAGGTGCGCCATGCTCTCTGTCACAGTTGGTATTGGAACACTTACACTTTCAACAACGGAGTTGAGCCCTCTCAAATCTACAACTACTCTATAACCAGTTGGCCTTCTGTTAATCATTAAACAAGGAGATAACCATCCAGATTTTCCTACTTTAATTATACCTACTCTTTGCATCTCATGAAGATATTTAACTAATTAATTCACGCTGATGAAACGGAACTTGATACATCTTGGAACTTACTGGTTGAGCATTCCCTGTTTCAATAGGGACCTCGTATCCCTCTTAACAACCAAGATCAAAATTGTTTTTAAAAAATGAATCCTGGTGAATTCTTAGCATATCTAGAAATTCCTCCGACTCTTCCTTAGTTAAATCTGGAAGTATGAATTTACGTTTCAGTATATTCCATTCCGCGTCGAGTTCTTCCTTAGATTTAGGCTTGGAAGCATCAGCTAGTAACCTAGCTGGCTCTTCCTGTGAGCTTCCGCTCTGTTTGGATTGCTGTTGAGATATCTCGATGGGACTTGTTGGTTGAGCTATCCCAATGGGACTTGGGTAAGTTTGAGCTTACCGCGTCTACGGGAGTATCGTCATCGTATTCAATATTAGCCGTCGTGGACGTGCCTAGGATAGTACCCGCTTTTAGTTCTACATCAAATCCATTAAAATTAACACACATTACTGGAATAAAACCTGTGGGAGTCGTGTTAACAAGACTATGTGCAAGACGTACAGGAAACTCGCCGGTTTTAGGTTCGAATACTCCTGTGTGTATTTCGGGAAATGAAAAATGCAAAATTCCAGTTATTCTGGATTCACAATTTAAAGGAATTACCTCGTCTCGTAATAAAGAGACTGTGATATCTACGAGTTGTTGTTTAGGTGACAATTCCATGTAGGTTTTGGATTATCGTCACCTTCATCACAGAGTTTGGCTGCTTCGTGTAGGGTACCAAGTTTAATTTGGTCCGGCAACCACTTGCGTAAAGCAATGGGACATGATTTTGTAAACTGCTCAAGCATAACTAAATTACCTAACTTGTCGTAGCTGCTATTTACTTCAGCTAGGGACACCCATCTTGAAAATAGGGTTTCTAGTGCGAACGCATGTTCGTGGAACAATTGTTCGGGGCCACGTTTGAGTGAACGAAACTGGGCTTGTACGGCTTCCTTCGTTTGCACAAACCTTTCTAGTAACCGGATTTTGACTAACTCATAAACATGCATTTCTCGGATCGACATTTGATCACATACTTTAATCAAAATTTCACCGATAAGGGGCTGTAATCCGACAACCCATTCTGTTTTGTCAATTCTTTGGGTTTCCATAGTTTTCTCAAAAATCTTAAAAAAACTATTAATTTCCGATTCGGAAGTCCATCTATTTACAAGTCTGACAGCGTCAGCAATTTTACCCGGTTTATTTACGGGAACACTGGGATTTGGGGGTGTTACGGTACCACTACTAGAGTTTGAACTACCATTAAGATTTGCAGCCGTTAGCCTTGCTAGTTCGATCTGCTTATCTAGTTTTAATAATTCACGAGCACTAGCGCATTCGCTAATTTGTGCTTCTTGCTCCTTTAATAGAACGTCTCTATCCCTAATTTGGGCCTCTTGGTCCCGTAATGCTAGTTCGTGAGCCATGCGACGGTCTGCATTAGCTGCGTCTTGAGCTCGGCGTTTGTCAACGTCCGCCATTTCTAAAGCTCTTAACCTTAATTCTTCCGTTTTCAGCGCGAGCTCTTGCTCTTTGGCTGCTAACTCTTTCTTTTGCAAAATGATAGCTTCTCTTTTTTCTATAGCCGGGGCTAGTTCGTCAGAGATCGTCAACGGAAATTTTTTCTTCCTCGACGGCATTTTTCAAAATAGTCACCGATTCGTGACGGGTTTCACTAACAGTTAGGCCTAATTTTAAACAGGCCTTTTTCAGGTCTTTGTACTGAATGTCTTTAACGACTTCTTCAAAATCATCCATGTTGACATTTTTAACTTTAAGCTTCAAAATAAAACTCTTATAAATGAAACTTCATTAAAATGCAGCCGCAAATTAATTTTACCTTTAAGTTGAGCAGAGCGAGTTACTAAAAACACTTCTCTCTCAACACCGTTAAGTTTTAGCAAGAAATACACTTATTCTAGACCCCTAGCACTCAGGTGTATAAACAATTAAAATACCTGAAAGGCTCTTAACTATAACACTCGGCTTGGCGGCCTTAAGCATATCCTATGCAATCTTAGTACACAATCACTAGTCCAAATCCAAACTTCCCACCTGACGAATGAATCGGCTAGCACACTTCTACTGTAGTAGGACGTCTGGTTGAAGGCCTACTTCACTGGAACGATGGTTGGCGTTGTCCAAGGTCCACTGAATACTGCTACGGAGCTTTGCGTCCTGGTGTTGGCCAAATCCTCTGGGCAGCTGTCGATTCACGGCTTGTTGCTTTCCAAGACCGGGGGGGGGGGGGGAGAGATCGGCTATCCTTGCTTCTCGGCTCCGGAACGGCTTAGTTGCGGGCGCTGATGACAGACACTGTTTTTAGCTTCAGTGCGGGCATCAGGATTTGCATTGCTTTTAGCGGCAATGCTGACATCTGCTTCGGCATTGATTTTTACTACAATGCGGGCATCTGCTTCTGTGACTATAGTGTCTGAGTCACGGACGTCTTTGTTGAAGGATTGTTCAACACAAATGGCATAGTAGCATGGCAGGGGGGAAACGCTTGAAGGAACAGCACCTGTTCATCCCACCGCTGCCACCATTTGTAACGGCGGGTGCTACGACGGGGTAGGTGCTTGTAGCATCGCCGGTCGCCTGGTGTAACTGGATCTTTCTTACTATTACTCTGGTCTGACTTGTGATACGTTTTTAGTTAAAACAGCACAACGGCTACAGTCCCGGTGTAGAGAATGGAGCTACGAATGTCCTAATCATGTAGGCTAACAGTAATAATAAGCGGTAACGCTGCCACCAAGGTGGGAATTAGGCTAGCTAAGTTAAATTTGAAGAGAATTGTCTTAAATACTAACTTCTAGCGAACGATGGACGAATAAACCAACTGGGTTTTAAACTCCTGGTTTTATTTTTAAACAAACATGTCAAAAATATTATACCGCACTTTTACATTTACATTTGGCAAATTTACAACTGAATTAGTTTATAAATAACAGGGGGAATTTACATTAAATTCAACTTGAACAAACGCTATGTTCACAAAACAATTTCAAATAGAAACAGCGAGTTGTATAGGCACAAGGGGATTTCGCAAAAGAGCCCTCTAAATTACAAACAGCCTCGGCTGACTTATAATAGTAGACCTGTTTTACAGTTATGTTTCAACGTGAATTAACAAAGCATTAAACCTCCTAGAGTTGCTGTTGATAAGTCAACTCCTTAAATTACAGAAGCCGCAGCTACCTATAAAGTCGATCCGAGCGATTAATCAATGGAAACCCCACGAAGATCAAACCGTCCTTTGTTTACTTTAAACTGCGTTTAAAAAAACATAATAAAAAAAGCTGGTTTTTAGTAAGGGACTGTGAACCCTTAAATTACGGCCGCCAACGTCCGAAATGCCGTTTGGCTTGACGCACCATAAAATTAACTACTAAAGCTACGAGGTTAAGTTTAAAGTTAAACTATAAATTTTGAATATAGAGTCCAAAAAATAAACTTTTAAAGTTAAACTAAGTACAATACGAACCACTACTTTTGCCCGGCATGGCAACAATCGGACCGCGGCATCTCCACTCCCGACCGGCGTAGCGACCTCTAGCTTTGAGTATCCTGAGCTGTGCTAACGATTTTCTCTGGGGCTGGGGTAATATACTCATTACTGGAAGTTGGCGCGGACGCCGAGGATAGCTTCGGAGGGGGTGAGCAGGGAAGAGGTGGCGGACATCTTGGAGGAGGAGAGGCTGACCTAGATCGGCCGAGCTGTCACTACCGGAAGTCGGAATGGCAGCGTGGACGGCTAGGATAGCTGAGCGCTCTGGTTGGATGGGAAGTTGAAGGCAATGTTTTGGTTGGACGGGAATTGCGGAGGCTGAATTGACAAAGAGAATTGCCGACTTGAAAACGTTAGAGGCCTGGGTTTTGAATGTGCAAGTGAGTTTTCAACTCATAACAACGTGATTTTTAGGCCTATTAAATAAACTACGATGTTATGCATCGCAACTATTGAAGGAGGGGGGGGGGACCGAAGTGTAATGAACAGAATTATTATTTGACTTTGGGAATGAAACTGCTATTTACAATGCAGGTTTTTAACGAAGGAAAGCTAGTTTGTTTTCGTTTTAGAGGTTTGCTACGGTCGGAGTTTGGATGGAGATGCTACAAAAAATAGACATAAAAATATACAAACATAAACATTGTAGCTCCGGTAGGTTCATGGCAAGAAGTTAAATTTACCAAAATGCATTAAGTGCACAAATCAAAAGATTGAATGTTTCAGCTAGTTTTAAAGGGCTATATCGCAGTTTAGGTTAGTTTTTAAACTGGTTTGAACATCGGACATTTTTCATAAATAAACAAAGTCGTCACCTGCTACGAATAAAAAATATCGTGTGTTGTCAACATCTAAAACACAACTAAGCTGGAAAGTGTTTCGGCTTTATGCCTAAGAGAAAAATATACATTATTTACAATTTTAATTCGTAATCGCCATATAGACGATTTTCTTCTGGTGTGGAAGAATACTGCCCTCAGGTTTTTTCTTCGGTGGTGTTGAGGTGTCCTCACCACGAGCGTCTGATACGAGACCGCGTTTCCAGTACTGGCCGTATCTAGAGAGCGAAAAAACCTCAAGTCATTAAAGAGCACTCAGGAACTGAATGCAATTAAATTTACAAGTAGTAGTACTTTTCTACCGACGACTAAAAAGCCCAAATTTACCTGGGGGGAGGTCAAAATTGGTTTCTATTGCCTAAGGGGAAAAATACACTACCTGTAAATTAAATTGCATTCAGTTCCTGAGAGCTCTGTACCCTGGAGGATTTTAAACTCTCTAGATACGCCCAGCTTAGACACCCACCTGCGCATGAGCGAGTCTGCACGCGCAGGCCCTCCATAAATAGTGCTACGGCGTAAGCCAGCCATCTACTTTTCCTCACGAAAGGTCAACCATGATGGTGACTCGAGAGGGGAGGTCGGGTGGGTATTTACAGGTAGTGTATTTTTCCCCTTAGGCAATAGAAACCAATTTTGACCTCCCCCCACGTAAAATTGGGCTTTCTAATTGCCGGGAAGAAAAATACACTACCTGTAAATTAAATTGCATTTACAGCAGACCTCGTCAGTATAAGTGGCGGGCACGATCATGACGGGTTCCCGAGGGCGTGAGCTGGGTCCCCAGTGACAGAGTTGTGGTTGGTTAGTTGCAGACGCAACATTATCTAGTCACGGCCGACTTTCTGCGCAAGGCAGTCGGAGTGGGGAGGGAACTTTCAATAGCCAAAGCGAGTTGGTGAGGAAGTTCAGGCGAGTTTTTCCAGAATCCACGCTTGTTAGGTTTTCGGTTTGATGGTTTAACATTTTTGGCTGATTTGCCGTAGGTTCAACGGGATGTCAATGAGCACGAGATGCGGAGTAAGGTTCATGAAGATTTAGCACATTGGTGTTGAGGTGTGTGTTGAGAAATTCGAGCCACAGAAGGTGTGAAGTCGCAGACCATTGAGAAATCAGAATCAAAGATTCAGATGTTAACAGAGTGTTCAAGGACCAGTGCATTGGCTGTGTGTTTTGATTTGGGGAAGCAGTCCAGCTGGTTGAAGAGGGTATTGTGATTTTCCGATGACGGATGAAGCGTAAGGTGGGCTTTAGTGATTTGATGCGAGTAATGTTGCAGAGTGGTGAAGGGTCAATGAGATGTTGTTCCCCAGAGTCATTGAGATTGGAGCAGAAGATTAGGAAGTGGAACGTAGTATGTGGGTGAACCAAGGGAACCTTAGAAGGACAGCATGTGAAGGGGCGAATTACCGAGCACACTGCCATGAGTGTAAAGTTGTGAGGATAAGGATCCATTGAGTGCAGAGTGCAGAAGATCGTCGATGTTCAGTTTGACTCTGTGTGAGTGCGAAATTGCCACACATATGGGTGAGGAATCGTTGGTGGCAATGAGCGAGTGTAAGTCGATGAGGACATCCGAACAGATTAGGTGTTGGCTACGAGCCGTGAAGGTTAGTGATGGTGACAAAGTGTTTCATCAAGATTGACAGAATGATGAGTCAAACATAACATTGGATAAGTCGAATTCCAAAGACTTGGAAATGAACGAGACTTAACAGTGGAATGTGAGGCGCAAGGCAGAGTGAATAAAATAATGGGCCAGCCAGAATTCCTTCAATAGACCTGGTTATGGAAGGTGTAGAAACAGGAGTCCAGGCATGTCATCGGGAGACTTGGAGGGCCTGAGGGGCGTTGTGTGAGGCCAATTTCTCTTCCAGAAGTGCGCGAAGAAAATGGACATTACTTCGGGCAGTGCAAGGATTATAGCATTTGTCGTTCTTGTATTAAGTTGAGTTAAAGTGACGGGGGAGTCGAAGAAAATGTAGCTTCGTCGTGATGCAGCAGGTGGTTGGTGACGGAGACGGAGTGTGAAGAGCTTGGGTACCGTAGAAGATCATCATGATTCGATTGGTGACGGTTAGGTAGAGTGACAATGAGCTTTGGGATTACATTCAAAGACATGCGCGTGAACATTTAATTAGAAAAGGTTTGGCGGGTTGAAGAAGACCTTCCCATTATGAAACCAAGCTGAGGTGGTGTGAGGGAGGTGAGATGGAACGAAGTACGTGGGTGATTAAGTGAAGTCTCACGTGGTTCCAGTGGAGCGAGGCAGAAGCTAGGTGTGGGCGCGGGGTTGGCGTTGTATCGAGTCCATAAGCTTTCGACAGTGCCTGGTGGTTGTTGTCCCAGTGAAGATGGCTGATTGATCGAGGACACCAAGTTAGCAGCGAGAGAGGGGTGAATGTCTGCAGCACCTGGTTACCCCAGTCTGAAGAGGGTCCAACGCAATTTGACTTCGGGGGACAGGTGAGAGCCAGTGTGTTCAGCATTGAAGATGAGAGTCGCAATTCAAAGCAGGCATGTGGTGACGAGTGGTCGGGCTGGCTGGCAATGAGCGATGCAGTGAGCCTCAACGAACATGGCTTCAAAGATCGGCCAACGACGGACGAGAACGATGAGCGTCGTGATGCGACGAGCATGAAGATGCATGGTGCGATGAGCTGAAAAGGCCCCTGAACAACGACGGGAGCGGCGGGCGGTGTGATGAGCTTCAAAGGCCGGCGAACGGAAATGACGAACGACGAACGAACGGTCAGGGCAGCGACGCTGGAGCTTGTGCCGAGCTTCGAAGACCAAAGAGTGATGCGGCGGTCACGAGCAACAACGGGAATGACGGACGGTGTGACATGCTATGTAAGGCAGACAGACAGCAAGCGGGAAGATGCACGGTGTTATGAGCTGCAAAGGCCGCTGACCGGTGACGGGAGTGGCGGGCGGCGCGAAGAGATTCAAAGACCGGCAAACAGGAAAGATGACGGGCTGCAAGATCGACGAACGGGAACGGTGAACGACGAACGAGAAGAGAGTGGCGGATAACAGGAGCAAATGACCGTGACGGCAAGCATGAACGGTGGCCGGACCAGCGACGGGAGAGGTGTCTCGGCAAGTGGGTGCTTGTCGACGGGTGGGCTGCGAACGACGAACGGCTGTGAGCGGCAAACAGCTTGAAAGACAGTTGGGCCGGCAGACGGCAGCGGGCTCTAGGAGGAATTCTTCGGGTAAGCTTGCGAACATCGGGCGGTTTTGCAACGGTGAGCGGGCTGCGAACGACGAACGGGTTGCAGGTGGCGGTCGTCGAGCTTCAATTGGTGGGACAATCGACGAACGACTAACGGCATGCGGGCAACGAAGTGAGATGCTGATGTAAAGGTTGGAGAGATTGATGGCCATCAACGAGGGTGAGTCGGAATCATTTTCGGCTGTGAGTGTTGGACACTGGTGTGAAGATGAGTCCAGCTTCGGTCGTGAACGGAGGGTGGCTGAACAGGCGAGCGGACTTACCGCCGACGAGTGGGCAACGAGTGATGAACGGGCTGTGAGCGGCAAGCGGCTTGTGAACAACAGTCGGGCCAGTGAACGGCGTATGGGCTCGAGCAGAGATTCTCTATGAAAGCTTGCAAGCGATGAATTGGATGAAGAAGAACAGTGACAGATACGGTGAACGTCGACTGCTTGGCTGATGCAAACGGGGCGAACGGAAGGATGAGAATCTTCGTTTAATCAGGACGTTGAAGAACGTGACGAGCGTGATGGGCTGGAAGGCCAGAAGAAAGAAGTCTCCCAGAAGAGGGCTGCATAGGCGGCATCAATCATGAGGCGTACGGTGCAGCAAATGGTGGCCACGATGTGGAAGAGAAGACTAACTTATGGCAGTCATCTTTTGTGGAGGTTTTCCTTCCTGAAGGGATAATCTGTAAAGAAACAAGGAACGCATCAAAACATTGTAGTGGTGAGCGGCGAACGAGCAATGAACGAGAGCGAGCGGGAGCCTCTTGGTGTAGCGGGCGAACGGGCAACGGTCGTCTCGTGACGATGTTGACGCAGCGGCGGCATGAACGGGTGGCGGCGGCGGCAAACGTCGAGCAAAGGCGGCGAATGGAGGTTTCTTGCCGGCTTGAATGAATGAAACAGGATGGCGGCAAAAGAACAAGCGAACGGCGGCTGTAAGCAGTGGTCGTGAAAAGCGTGTTGGGCGGCAGTCCACCGGGCCAGATGCAACGACGGCTGCGAGTAATGGTCATGAAAGCAGCAGCAGAGACAGCAGCATGGATGGCGTTGATTGCGGGGTAAGCGGTGCAATGAACGGTGACGAACGATGCCATGAACGGACAGACAACATCTTCTTAAGTAGGAGAAAACGTTGTCAATAGGGGACCAACAAACGAACGAACGAACGGACGAATCGAAGAAATCTTCATGTAGCGGCAGATCTTGCGAACGGGAACGGCGAACGGGAACAACGAACGGGAACGACGAACGAGAACGACGAACGGCAGGTCACGCGGCGGCCACAACGGGACAAAATGCAACAATGGATGAGTGACGGGAATCAGTTTCCGAGTGACTGGAAGAATCACAATGCCAAGGGCTTGGAAGAAGGGCGAACGGCAGTCTCCTTGTGTAGCAGGTGAATGTCGAATGATGAATGCTTCAGTTGCATAATGAGTGGGACGCAAAAACAATGAAAATCTTCGTCCAAATCATGATGAGCGTTGATAGTTCAGGGAGGTCGTAGAAATGGCGGGTTCTGCGAACGAAAACGACGAACGGGAACGACGAACGACGAACGGGAATCTTCCTTGTCTAGCAGTTGAACGGCGAATGGTGAATGCTTCACTTGCATAATGAGGGGGACGCAGAAAAGATGAAAATCTTCGTCCAAAACGTGATGAGTGATGATAAATCAGGGAGGCCGAGAAAGTTTCCTTCTTGAGAGGATGACCAACGAACGAACGAACGCGAACGGGAGCCTTTGTAAACGCGGTCTCGTATCAGACGCACGTGGTGAGGACACCTTAACACCACCAAAGAAAAAACCTGAGGTCAGTATTCTTCCACACCAGAAGAACAATCGTCTTTATGGCGATTTCACTTTAAAATGTAAATATTGTATATTATTCCTTTAGGCATAAAGTCAAAACACCTTTCCACCTTAGTTGTGTTGTAGATGTTGAAAACACACGATATTTTTTATTTGTAACAGGTGACGACTTTGTTTATTTATGAAAAATATCCGATGTTCAAACCAGTTCAAACCAGTGTAAACCGATGTTAAACCCAATTCTAACCTAAACTGCGATATAGCCCTTTAAAAACTAGCTGGAACATTTAATCTTTTGATTTGTGCACTTAATGCATTTTGGTAAACTTAACTTCTTGCCATGAACCCTACCGGAGCTCCAATGTTTATGTTTATTTTTTCGGACCCAGTGTACGAATTTTTATGTCTAATTTTTTTAGCATCTCCATCCAAACTCTGACCGTAGCAAACCTCTAAAACGAAAACAAACTAGCTTTCCTTCAATTAAATCATGCCTTGTATATAGCAATCCCTTTCCCAAAGTTGAATATTTATTCTGAGCTATACTCTTCGTCCCTCACCCCTCCTTCAATAGTTGCGATGCTTAACATCGTAGTTTATTTTTATAGGCCTAAATTCACGTTGTTTATGAGTTTTAAACTCACTGCACTTCCATGCCAGGCCTCTAATTGTTTACAAAGCCTTTAAAAATCCATTGTTGACTCAGCTCCTTCAATACCGTAGCCGTAAACACACGGAGTCAGCACCCAACGCATTGAGAGCAGCCTCGCTACCCTGCCCGTCCGCGCTGTCCATGGCCGACTTCCGGTTGCGACAGCTCGGCCGGTTTAGGTCAGTCTCTCCTCCTCCAAGTGTCCACCTCTTCCCCACTCACCCCCTCCGTCGCTCTCCTACAGGCCCGCGCTAACCCTCTACCTGCCTGCCAAGCAGAAGGCATAAAAACCCAGACGCAGTAGAGTTTCGTGAGCACAGCACAGCTCAGGATTCTCAAAGCTAGAGGTCGCTACGCCGGTCGGGCGTGGAGATGCCGCGGTCCGATTGTTGCCATGCCGGGCAAAGGTAGTGGTTCGTATTTTACTTAGTTTAACTTTAAAAGTTTATTTTTTGGACTTTACATCAAAATTTATAGTTTAATTTTAAACTTAACCTTTAGCTTTAGAAGGTAACTTATGGTGCGTCAAGCCAAACGGCATTTCGGACGTTGGCGGCCGTAATTTAAGGGTTCACGGTCCCTTCCTAAAAACCAGCTTTTTTTTATGTTTTTTTAAACGCAGTTTAAAGTAAACAAAGGACGGTTTGATCTTCGTGGGGTTTCCATTGATTAATCGCTCGGATCGACTTTATAGGTAGCTGCGGCTTCTGTAATTTAAGGAGTTGATTTATCAACAGCAACTCTAGGAGGTTTAATGCTTTGTTAATTCACGTTGAAACATAACTGTAAAACAGGTCTACTATTATTAGTCAGCCGAGGCTGTTGATAATTTAGAGGGCTCTTTTGCGAAATCCCCTTGTGCCTACACAAACCACCTTTTTCTATTTGAAAATGTTTTAAGTGACCATAGTTGTTGTTCAAGTTGAATTTACTGTAAATTCCCCCTGTTATTTATAAACTAATTCAGTTGTAAATTTGCCAAATATAAATGTAAAAGTGCGGTATATTTTTTCGACATGTTTGTTTAAAAATAAAACCAGGAGTTTCAAATCCAGTTGGTTTATTCGTCCGTCGTTCGCTAGAAGTTAGTATTTAAGACAATTCTCTACAAATTTAACTTAAGCTAGCCTAATTCCCACCTTGGTGGCAGCGTTACCGCTTATTATTACTGTTAGTCTACATGATTAGGACATTCGTAGCTCCATTCTCTACACCGGGACTGTAGCTGTTGTGCTGTTTTAACTAAAACGTATCACGAGTCAGACCATAGTAATAGTAAGAAAGATCCAGTTACACCAGGCGACCGGCGATGCTACAAGCACCTACCCCGTCGTAGCACCCGCCGTTACACCTTCTTCATGTAGAGGCGGTAGGTGCTGCGAACGGGAACGACGAACGGCCAGGGCAGCGACGTTGGCACAGCAGCTGCTGGAGTTTCCGCTGAGCTTTAAAGGCCGACGAAAGATGAACGAGAACGGACGGGAGTCTTTCTTGTGTAGCAGGTGAGCGGCAAACGGTGAACGCTTCACTTGCAGAAGATGAAAATCTTCGTCCGAGACCGAGAAAATTTCCTTCATGAGAGGATGCCAGCGAACGAACGAACGAACGCAAACGGGAGCCTTCTTCATGTAGAGGCAGGTGCTGCGAACGGGAACGGCGAACGAGAACGACGAACGAGGAACAACGAACGGGAAGATGCACGGTGCGATGAGCTGCAAAGACCGCAGAACTGCGACGGGAGTGACGGGCGGTGCGATGACCTTCAGAGACCGGCGAACGGGAACGGAGGTGGCGACGGGAGCGGGCGGTGCGATGACTTCAAGACCGGCGAACGGAAACGACAAACGAAAACCAAGATGGCGGGTAACAGAGCGAAGCAGCCGTGACGGATGCGTGGAGGAAAAGAGATGGCTGGCTTACGCCGTAGCACTATATATGGAGGGCCTGCGGGCGCGGACTCGCGCATGCGCAGGTGGGTGTCTGAGCTGGGCGTATCTAGAGAGTTTAAAATCCTCCAGGGTACAGAGCACTCAGGAACTGAATGCAATTTAATTTACAGGTACTGTATTTTTCTTCCCGGCAATTAGAAACTTTATTTTAACCGTTGAGTTTAAATCACGACTTGATTTATTGCTTCCGGATCCAATAGCGAAAGTGAAAGAGCATCAACAAAAACAAATTGCGAATTCCATTGGTTAAGTTTACATTAAACACGCCCGTGTGGTACCGTAACTTCAGCCGTACGTCTGACAAGTTATGGCTATCCGGAATAATGAAATCTATAATGTCTTAACACAAACTAACGTAGTAGTGCGTAAGGCAAGATGTCACTTACGATTGAGAGAGGTTGAAAGCACTAACGTCCAAGAAGCGGTAATTCCTGTAGAGCCGTTGTCTAAGCTAAGTCACGATAACTTGCCAAATGCAGCACAAAAAACAGCGAATTCAGCGATGAATAATAATTCCGCTAGTTTGTCAAATCCGTCCGAGAATAAGCGTTCTTCCACTGTCAAGCCAAGTCACGTTGTTGTCACGCCCAATTACAGAACGAGGAAATCTATTGGTTCCCGTCCTTCCAGTTTGTTTATGCCTCCGGCAAAGTCGAAGTCACCTGAGTGCAGGTGCACCGAGCCTAGCACCAGCCAATCAAAATCAGACAGACGTCATAGCCTAAGCATGATAGTCCATCACTTCAGCCAATCGCCGAGAAGCCAATAGGCGGTGGCTTTGTCATCGAAAAAGCTTTGTTTCCTTCCGACAGCGCGTCCCCCTTTGGACAAAATGTACAAAACTAGAAGCGCCACTATTCAGCACATTCCAAAACCAGGTAACAAAAATAAAACCAAACGGAAAGTAATTTCGCCAATCAGTGGCATGTACAGACTAGAGTGGGCCCCTGGCACAGTACTACATGCGGGCCCTTGCGTGGGGGGGGGGGGGGGGG
>JAHWFP010162061.1:18054-37685 GCA_023313725.1 Lithobius niger | reverse complement strand
ATATCAAACGCCAAGCTCTTTCGCCAAGCTAATCCCACCAAGTAATATTTCGAAGGTGAAATGAAATATATGAAAATTGCTTACTGCGCAATTTTCAATTATTTCACTTAACGTTTGAAGTTTTAGTCGGTGGGATTAGCTTGGCGAAAGAGCTTGGCGTTTGACATCACGACTTCACATGCCAGAAAAGCTTGGCGGGAATCCTTAACGAGTTTTGTTTTGTGGTAGATATCAGCTATTTTTGGTCCAAATTGATGGAATCCATTTGTTTTTCTTAGTAATTATGAGATGGAAACACCAATCTAGTTTTCTGGTCCATTTCCTTTTTTTTTTTTGTTGGCTTTCGTTACATTTTGAGGACAGCAGTCACCTTTTTTATATGATAGCATTTCATATTAGTACTGAAGACGAACGGATTTATTTAATGTTCAGTTTGGCATTGTTGCATAATAACAATGTTTAAAAAAATGTGAAACAATCAATTTGGTCATTTGGAGCTCCCCAACCCCTGAACCACTTGACCAATTAGAAAGGTTAATATGAAAAGGGCACATCTCCGTAGCAATACCTATAAAATGAGCTTAGAACCAGCTTTATTCACCGCAAGGAAGAATTTGTAAAAATACAAAAAAAGCGTTACCAGTAGTAAGTAGTAAGTAATTCGGCAAAAATCAACGTTATTCACGTCGTTTTTTCAACGAGCGGTAAGCTACGCCATTAATAGTCACTTTTATGTTGTCAGGCGACCAAAGTCTCCCGATCCAACAAGTTTCAGCCTTTTCTGTCGCATTGCTACTCCCTTTGCTGTAAAGACACAACGTGTCTAGTGGTCGCCATGCTCATATAAATATTTTATCTGGGTGTGATCGTTTTATCTCGGCGGGCGACACACTAGCATATGTCTTGATTTTCATACGATTTCATTTAAAATTTTTTAAACCTTGTGACTGATATTCTTTATTCGTTATCTCAAAAGAAATTTTCTAGAAACAAGGGCCTCTTGTAGTGTGGGCCTCCCCGGGTACCCGGACGGCCCAATACAACACTGCGTGCAGCATGCATTTGTGCTTCGCTACAAATGCCTCAACTGCAATGCAGATTTGGACACGGAACAAAACGTTGAACGATGTTGAAGGCGTTCTCAGCAGGACAAAAGGTTCCATACGACACGCCAAACTGTCTTTGGAGGAATCTGGGTTTCCACATTTGCTTTTCTTATGAACTTCGACGAACTTCGCACAAATGTTTCCCGAACCCGCTCGACCTTCCCTTTCGCTACTGGTGGTCGACGTCCAGAACCGTTTGCCTTGCACAGACGGCCTCCCACTTTGAACTTTCCATGCCATGTCCAAATCTGCATTTCTATTGGGGCATTTTTAGCGAAATGGCTCACAAAATACATGCTACATAGTCTTGTACGACTGTTTTCGAGCATGCTCCAACATGCAAAACGCCCTTTCTTTTCCAGTGAAAGGCATTTCCGTACCTGAAACGATACAATCACTAAACATTGAAACTTGTATCAAAGACGGAAAGCCAAATAAATAAATACAGAAAAATATTTAAAAAAATAAATAAATAAAAATAAAAATAAATAAATAAAAATAAAAATAAATAAATAAAAATAAATAAATAAGTACAAATGCAAACCTATTTATGTTGCCCTTTAGACTTAACTTCCGGTAATGGCCGGAAGTCTTATCGCGAAGCTAAAACGCTTCTCAGATTGGTACAAATAATGACTACAAACGTGAGACAATTTAACAATAAAGACGTTCAGCGCGAGTTCCAGTGATTATAATAGCGCGTAAGCGTCAAATTTAATAATGCTTAATCCGAGTCCGGTTCAAAATCATGACAATCAGAATCCCGACAGATCAAAATCCCGACACCTCTCAAAAACACACAAAAAAGTTGTATCAAAACCTATGCAGAAGTAACAGCAAATATGCGTTTGTTATACTTTAAACGAGTAGTGTTCATAATGGATAAGATAAAAATAATCATTGGCTAAAAATACCGACAAGTAATATCTTCAAACACATTTTTTTTTAAATTGTAAAACGTTCTGTTACATGCCGCATTTAATCGACACTCGGAAAAATGATCCTAACACTAATGATTCAGCTTCCATACGCTTGTTACAGACACATTCTGCAATATCGGTATTTTTTTGTACCACGGTTTTTTACCAAACACCCGGCAAGCCTTATAACATTCCGCGTGCCAAATTAGAGCTACGCGCAGATCGTCATCCGAACAATTACATCGCCAAGGTCGGCTGGGGTGGTAGCTGCGTTCCTCGCATAGCTGCTTTCTCGGTTGGCTTTGGGAGTAGTACACGATTGTGTCGTCACAAACCGGAATAATTCTCGTATTTTAAAATCACAATTTATAATTTTCTAGGCTAGTTTCTTATAATTTTGCTTCGGCGATCTATTGGAATAATTAATTCTAATTTTTATCGTATCAGTCTATTAAGATTTTAGATCTCATAGTAATTATTAGAAAATTAGTAGATGTACACACAGAGATGAAACGCCATGATTATTGTACGCGCGCAATGCATCATATAGTTACGGTTCGTTCTTAAATATAGTTAACAATATTCAACAGAAAATCTCCTAGACGCCGCATTATAAAACGGATTTTTAGCAAGGGATTGACTAACGGTAAGTAAATAAACCTTTGGGGCCATACTTGATGTGGAGGATCGAGAAAAATGGCGCTGGGCGGAATGTCCCTTTAATACTGTGAGTTGGATGTTTAGTTGTCGGGATCGGGATTTTGACTTTCAGGAATTTAATCAGTCGAGATTTTGAATTGTCGGGATTTTGGTGCGGGGATTTTCCTTGTCTGGATTTCGACTGTCGGGATTTCGACCGGACCGCCTTAATACAGGTATGGATTGTTCTATACGATATGACTTCTGGCTGGCTTCACCCACACCATTATATGTATAGTATTCTATATCCATGCGGGACGCAAGGGACAAGGCAACGAGTCCCTGTGATTTGAACGAGACTCGATACGTTATAGGACTACGAAATGATATTAAAGTTTATGGAACACCCAGTATTATGAAATAAACGCGCATACGTTGTTATGCTTGTCTAAAATGGTCTTGTCAAAGCAGCGAAGAAGGATTATCGGGGTGGGGGGGGGGGGACTAAGTAGGAATAATATTTTAACTCACGGACTGATGCAACAATGAATCGACGGAAATTACATTTTCAGAGTTTCGGATAACACGAACTATACATGTCAGCTGCGACGGTCGTTAAATGTAAATTTTAAGTCTTGTCAGCGAATGCCTGACGAATGTTACAAATTACGCATATGTAAGCAACTTCAATATAAATCAATAAAGCAGTTACAAGCTTATTATAGAGAAACATATTTTATATACGACACCGACAGAGCAATCAGGGATGCATCGAAGACAAAATGTTGCCAGGGTGTGAAGAATGAATGAAATTCGTTGGTTGAAGACCTTTCTTCTTTTTTCCCTTTTTTTTTACTCTAGCTTGTTGCGCTTCCCTTTTACGACTAGGGCCCTTTTTTTGGCGGGATGGGGGGGGGGGTGTTTGGGGTAAGGGTATGTTCATATATCCCACCCTCGTCATTTTCCGCTCTGGAACATATTTATGAATCCGTGCGGAACGCGATAGAAATATGAACTATAAAAACGATTTCTGCGCAAAATGAATAACTAAATACTCGCAAATATCACACAAAATACTGCTAGGCTCTACAGTGAACAGTAGCCGTCTACAAAAAAAAACCCCAAAAAACCATGTTAGTGTTTACGACCACGCATATTTACTATATTTGGTACCATATTAAAGACAGAACTTTAATTCATTTTATGTTTCTTCTGTTTCTCTCTTTTTTTTTTTTTAAATTCTGACGAGCCTTAAGTGAACCGAAGCAATTAATGCTTGTATGGCTGAACCGGCTCAATTTTGAACATTACCAGATTTTTTTAGAGAAGAAATATCTGGTTAAGGGAGGTGCCAGCCCGGGGATTCAATCCGGGAAACCTCTGATCATCGTCGGGGCCGAAAGATTGTCCAGAGTTAGCCAGAATACATCCCACAGCCGCTGAAGGAGCATGGTAGCCTCCCACGCTACCCTGGCTTAGTATATTGTCACTTCCTATTGTTGTATTTACAATTTACAATTTCTATGCTTACGTCTGTATTAATATCCAGAGCCATGCCTGCAGCAGTGTTGGACTGGGTCACATTTTTCAGCAGGGTCACTAGGTCACTCCATAAATTGACTCAGTGACCTAACGTGACCCATTGTGCTGCAAAGGAGAACCCAAACTCAGCATTCTAGCTGAAGGAAGGGGAACTCCCTTTCTGGAGAAGATTTGGGCTTTCACTTCAGCTAGTTAAATTAAATTAAAGTTTACAAACACAACGGAACGGAAAACTCCAGTATTGTAGCAACTCTTGCTCAGTCTGGTAATTGTAGTCTTCAGTCAGTACTCAATTACACACATAGTTGAGCAATTGCAAACGTGAAATCAACCGTTTCCGTTTTAACATCTTTTCACGGTTTTATGGAAACCGAAAGATGCTTTTATTAGCATTTTTAAATAACCGGGTTCAAAACCAGATCTCGGTTAATAACACAACCTTAGCCAAAATACATCCCATAGCTGCTGAATGCTGACAGGGTTCACACAAAGTTTTGAATTCCCTTGCAGAGTAAAGTTAAAAACCGAAAATACGGTCAAACAGGATGACTGGGTCATATGAGCCACTGGGTCATTGTATTAGATTGCAGGTCGCTGGAGCATAGGGTCACTGGGACAGGAAACATGTGACCCAGTCCAACTCTGCCGAAAATTAGGCCTAAACGTTATGAAAGGCTTTAGAATTCTAAAAGCTAGAATAATTCACACCCAAGCTAACATCATGCGATTACTATATTAGTGTGACAATTCCAACTTTTAAAAATTGGCGTTCGCATATGTATAGCACCGCATGTGCCAGATGGCTTCAATATAGTTGTAGGAGGCGGCGCAGTGGCGTGTACACCATAAGCTTAGACAGGCAGGTACCAGGGGCCCATCTGCGTAGGGGGCCCCTGCTCACCCACCAAATGCAACCAAACTAAACACAAAGTCTCAAAACCATTGCTACAAATGATTTATATTGGGTCTAGAGTTAAGCAGTTTGCATAATTTTAATGTGTATTTTCAAAAAAATTTCTCAACTTCTAGGGGAGGGTATCCCCCAGACCCCCCCCCCCCTCTGGGACACAGTATCATCATTGTCCTACTGCGCCAGGGGCCCACCCATAGTCTGTAACACGCCACTGAGGCGACAGTTCATTTCCGTTTATTTTCTAAAACTGAAACTGAAACAATTCGATCACGCGCCCGTTTTCTTGCGGACAGCCGAACGAAAGCATGCAAGGTCACATACTACGCATCATAATCGCTGATAAAGCGCTGTCCGATGGATTAATTGGCACCAAAATACTACATATGCTAATAGCCTTTAAAATTAACGACAGCCATTCAAGACTTAACAGATTCTGGGAAATAACGTCAATTAGATTATTTTCCTTTTTACTAACTTATAAAGGAAGAGCGTTTTACGTCACGGCAGACGGATTTTCAAATTTTAAGAGCTAAATAATAAGGCACAGCTGCAAAAGGCAGAACAAGCCGGTGTCTCATGAAAAAAAGGTTAATGCTTTTCGTGATTCTTCGAGCGATGTGCAAGCCAACTTCCTCATCCGTTTTTAATTTAAAGTTTTCCGCCCTCAACAATGCCCTCTTTTCTCCGTCTGTAAAAAAAAAATAGAAAAATTCCCATTGTTGGACATTCCAGCCTCCTCATTGAAGAATTCGCTCCTAAATGAGGCGCGTACGCTCGTGAACGCATAAAGGCACGCCTCGAATGATGATGCCTGTTACAGCACGATTGATGCGTTCTGAATAGAACGCCGCAGCTATAATGCCATCGGCGGTACAGACTAACAGCCATTTTTTTTAACGACGCTTCATTCATTGATGACAGCATGACACCGACGCAAACGACATTCAGTTAACGAGCTAAGACACAAACGACATTCAGTTAACGAGCTTACAATTTTTCACAAACTTTTTGCTATACTGTGTTTCGCTGGCCTCAACGTTCAATCGCCAACTACACTGCGCGCTACGAAATTTAAACTAGATATTCTAAACTTTAAAAAAAAAATATACATCAATAAAAAAGTGTGGTTTCTCCTATTGTGTGCAAGGTGTATCTTGAGTCCTGCAAGTATTTTGTGAGCGGCTACGTCTTCCTGGATGGGGTGGCTTTAATCGATGGCCGCCATTGTTTTTGTAACCATCTTGGATATCAACAAGGCACTCTGCTACTGGAAACGTACAATCGATTATCTGTGTTCGTTCTGCGGAGAACTCAAGATAGGCCGCGGACACTATAAAGCTGTCGTATTGGTCAAATTTGCATAACAACGGTCTTTAACCAATAGGAAGGAAGGAAGGAAGGACAGAGGCACGTCAGCAGAGTGGATATCTGCACCCATACTGAAACGAATCTGGTTTTATTTTAAGCTAACAGTGTAGCTATACAGCCAGTTATAGCCAGAATGCTATGGAGAACGAAGGGGTGACTGCGCAAATCAAGCAGATGTAGCGATAAAGAGCTTCATAGTATAAATACACACCGATGCAACCTAAGAGTTAGAGGAAAAAACAGAAGATGGGCTAAAGAAACAGAGAAAAAATAATATAGAAGATGCGGCTAAAGAGCAACAGAAGAACAATACTGAAGATGCAGCTGACGGGCCACTGAGAATAAATGCAGAAGTTGCGGCTGAAGGACCGCTAAGATTAAACGCAGAAGTTGTGGTAGAAAACCCATGAGAATAAATGCAAAGATACGGTTGAAAATGCACTGAAAAAAAACGCAGAAGGTGCGGGTGACGAGTCACTCCTAGAATAAACGCAGAAGTTGCGGCTGAAGGGCCACGGAGATTAAACGCAGAAGTTTCGATAGAAAAACCACTGAGAATAAATGCAAAGATGCGGTTGGAAATCCACTCAGTGAAAATAAACGCAGAAGATGCGGCTGACGAGTCACTCAGAATAAAGGCAGAAGTTGCGGCTGAAGGGCCACTGAGATTAAACGCAGAAGTTGCGGTAGAAAAACCACTGAGAATAAATGCAAAGATGCGGTCGAAAATCCACTGAAAATAAACGCAGAAGATGCGGCTGACGAGACAGCCAGAATAAACGCAGAAATTGCGGCTGAAGGGCCACGGAGATTAAACGCAGAAGTTTCGGTAGAAAAACCACTGAGAATAAACGCAAAGATGCGGTTGAAGATTCACTGAGAATGAACACAAAAGGTACTATTGATGAGCCAGAGTGAATAACTAAAAAAAAAAAGCTTTCTTTCGTGGTTTCAGGTTTCGTTTTAGGTATCAAGTCTTTCAGTTGTTGCACATGTCTGACTAATTTCCCTGAAATTTTTGATATGTTCAATTTTCTTATTCAAACCCCGAAACCCATTGCCCATTTTTTTTTTTATGAGCTTGAGAAATAAAAAAGTTGCCAAGGCCGTAGCCATCTAATAAATGACACACAATCAATCAACAAAGTTAAAAAAAAACAAAAAAAACAACAGTTACCATGGCCGAAATACAGCGTGTATGGTACCGGTGGACCTAAAGCAACTAGTAATCTCCACAGACATAATACTTAATACTTGGACGTTTAATGAAAACTTGAATATTGCTACCGAAAGTAATATTCATTTAACCTTCGAACTATTAAGCGGCGCGATTAACTTGGCGAATGTTTTGGTGTTTTGATATCACTCCTTTGCAGGGCCGAACCATTCGGAATCAGGCGGCCCCTTTTACCAGTTTTGGTTTTTGAAAAGATCTTTCTATCATTACAACATTTTCGGCGCTATCGTTGGTTCTTCCTCCCGTCCCCTCCTCCAGCTTTCCCTTTCCCTCATTATTGCTTATTTATAGGGCGCGTTTATGCAACAACTCGCCTTTGCATTCTCGCAGTTGAAATTCAATCGCGATGGCAAAGGTTTCGTTGCTATGGTCACAACGCTACCTGGATTAGCTAAATCCGACATCATTTGAGCAAATGCGTGCAGTCTTATAATTCGTGACAGTAAGATAAAGAATTCCTCATGACGAAACAATTTTCCCAATAACTTCCGAGCTCAGATGATTTCTAGCGATAAAGAGCTTCATAGTATAAATACACACCGATGCAACCTAAGAGTCAGAGGAAAAAACAGAGAAAACATGGGCTAAAGAAACAGAGAAAAAATAATATAGAAGATGCGGCTAAAGAGCAACAGAAAAACAATACTGAAGATGCAGCTGACGGGCCACTGAGAATAAATGAAGAAGTTGCGGCTGAAGGGCCGCTAAGATTAAACGCAGAAGTTGTGCGAGAATGCAAGGGGGGGTCGTCGCGCAAACGCGCCTTCAGGCCTCTAACAGTCAAAACGTTACCCTAAAGCGTGGGCCCGCGCACCGACCCTTTCCACACTGAAACACGGGGCCGGACTTGAAAGTCGAGGTCGGGTCCGGACCTCAGCCAGAGTCCCGTGTAGAAAGGCAACGCTAGGGCCCGGAACGGGACCGGAGCGGGCCCATACTTTTACCCCAGTGTAGAACATGTTTTATATTAGCGCATGGTCCAACTCTCGTTCTGGGATAACCCGCGTTAAAGATACGCTGAATAGGTGTTAACCCAGTAGATACGTGCGCAAAAATAGCACTCATGCTACGATTAAGCCAAGCATGCAGCACTTCCACGTCCCACCAGCGTGAAGCGGTGAAGCAGATGACTTCTCCAGGCCAAGCCCAACAGGGGGTGAAAAATCGCGCGTTTCGTCTGACTCATCACCAAGTTACCCGCGCGTGCCGAAAGAATGGATGGACGATATTTCGATATTATCGCGAAATACAACGCATGCGATAGTGTTATCGCAATGCTTTGCGTGTTGCGAGATTATCGCACCTTCGGAGCATGACGTTGTCAATAATTCCGCTGAATACTGACCGAGTTTGACGTTCCAATGTACCATTCTAACAGTTTTTTTTCGCCAGCTTTCCAATGGTGCAAACCACAAGTCTCTTGCTGCAAGTCTCTAACTTGTAGGGTGACCGCACACCAATTCAGACAATTGTCTCGCGACGAGACGATCCAAGATACAACGACGCGAGACGTCGCATCTGGTGGAGAGACCCCCCCCCCCACCAGACGAAACCAGAAGGAACTTCGCTTTGTTGTCGTGAGACGGCTAACGACGCTTAAAGACGTCTCGGGACAGTGTCTCATCCGGTGTATGGCGCTCAACGCATTGCTATGGTTTTGGAGAGGTATGCAACACGACTAAACGTCTAATTGGTGTGCTGTCAGCCGTGCATTTCAAAACAAACATGGCCTCTAAATGGATAAGAAAAAAAGCTGCTCACTGTTAATTTCAATAAAATCAACGTTAAACATAAAGTACTTGTCTGCTATCAAATAATATCAACATTTTCACATCGTAACAAGTGTGCAGAAAATGTTCGGATTGCGTACATTTTTTTTAGGTAAGGTTTTTTGGGTGTGGCTTATCTGCGAGTGCGGCTTATACTAATTAAAATATTTGAAAGTGCTTAAAAGGAAGGGTTGCAGCATTTAGGCCGACCGCGCACTGAGCGGCCACAAAACCCGGCGACTTGTGCAGCGACCACGTCTACAGCGGCCAGGTGACGTCACCCTTTTTTCCTCAATTCTTATTGATCAAGCGACGAAAATGCACGCGGAGCAAACAGCAGCAATGTGGTATTTACTGAGGAAACAAAAGAAAACAAAATTCTGGGTGCAAAGATAAAGAAAAGCAAACGCGAGCACACGTAAGCACTGACGCAAACAACACTACGAAACTGATTACGATGACGCCTGCAGACGATTGGCAGCTCTTGCTTGAACTGCCAGTGCGCTACACCCTGTTGAATCGTATGCAAACATCTGGCCGCCGCGGCCACCTGGTCGCCTGCACGCCGCTCGGGACCCCAGTGGTAGCGGCGACTCGCTGGCGCGCTGCGGCCAAGTACGCGGTGCTACATAGACCGTAAGCATTCTCGTTGGTCACAGCGACCTGGCCGCGCGGCAAAGTCGCTGTGTGCGCGGTGGCCCTTAGTGCTATCTAGCCCAGTCCAGTTTTCTCTAGCGCTTGCTCGCAGCAAACAAAGGAACGCACAAAGCAATATTTTTTAACACAACAAACAAGCCACGTGTCTGTTATTATTGGGTAAAAATTTCGTACGTCCTCGTGCAGCAAGCTGTAAAGCTTAATGATATTACTGCCACTAGATGGCGCCACGGTAGAATAAAAAGAAAATACCGTGGCACCAGCTACTCACAGCAGTATCGTTAATCTTTAGAGCTTGTTTCCAGGTGCACGAGGGCGTACCAAATTTTTATTCAATAATTAAGGAGGCACGTGCTTGTTTGTGTTAAAAGGTATTCCTTTGTGTTCGAGCAAGCGCAAGAGAAAATTCGATGGCGCTTTACGCTGCAGACATTCATTTGGTTGCAATAGACATTCATTTGAATAAATAGTACTAGTAACACTACACCAACGAGGCCTATTATGTAATTAAGGACTAGTCCCAGGCCTAAACATGTATGTACATAGTCAGTAGACTTACAGTGCTGTTATGACCAATTCATCAAATTAAGACAGCTTGACTTATCCAGGTTGATAAATATAGCAATAATCGCAAATATCGCACGCATATCAAGGTGGTGCAATCATCGCTTAATCGAAATTTCATTGTTGCCCATCCCTAGCCGGATGTTGACACCTTTTCGCGATGGTGATTTGTTGAAGCATTGGTCACACCAAATTTACTCACTGTTCCATTTTGAGGGGGTTATCCCTCTTGGATGTCATTGGTGTAGACGGCCACTGACGCTCCGACTGTTGCTTGTTGATTGTCGCAATCTTGAAGGTGTTCGACGCCGTTTCCGTCTACCACGAGAATTACCCGTCAATAGGGCGATAAGTCTGTCCTCCTGTCCGGGGTTTTGTAATTTCTGCTGGAGGTACAGATCTACGATAGGATCTAGATTAGGAGTTTGTTTAACACCTCTGTTATGTATGGCGCAGTGGCAACTCGGATCACTGCACTGTGGTGCTAATGACCTTGCTGTTGACGCCCCATTAGGCCTCAATCCCTCCCTTCCCTGATTTAACTGGCATGGATTCGGCAAACGAAACCCACAACTTCTCTCCTAGATGACCTTGTGACAAGGGATGACAATAAAGCGAAATAGTTCAACATGGGACACTGCATTTCTAAGCTTCTGCTGTGACCAAATTATTTATTTATTTATTTGAAAACTGTTTTGAAATCTATCTATATATATCTACGTATATATATTTCGTTTAGGGGCAGGCTTAAATTGTGAGCAGACTTGGAGGCTTTGTTAGGGAGGATTAAACAAACGAAGCTTCAACAATCAGCAAGAGGGCGAGCGGGCTCATTCTTGCCACGGTAGCAAAGAAAAAGGGCGAGCGGCCGACAATGAGAACGGGTATGCGCTCTAACAATTAGAAACAAACACTATCACTTCAATAATGCTGGCTATTACAGAGTTGAATCATCGGGAATCAGCTAGACAAGCGTATGTTACGCTGGGGGAAAACTATACCACGCGCCATGGCTGTTTGCTGTGACGTGCACATCACGTGACTGGGCTAGTCCAATCAGATGGCCAAACAGCCGTTCTTCTCGTTCGTCATTGGCTAACTCATGGTGACGTCACGGCAAACAGCCATTGCGCATGGTATGGTCGTGTTTATTTCATCTCTTGAAAAAATAAATAATTAAATTCACGGACAGAGAAATTTTTCAGATTAATTTACTACAACCTAGAACCTTGCCACCTAAAACGACATCACTTGAAAGCAAGTTAAATGAAGTGCCTATGGTTTCGCAGTTTGTAAATGACTGCAAATCGGCATCTAACGACTAGGCATATTTCTGACTTTCTTAGCTTTCTGGTAACCCACTAACAACGATTTACGATGGGGAGCTATTTAAAAACAACATTTTAATTTTGTTTTAGCAACGCAACATACAAATCTAAAAATTTAACTGGTTGGGCGTACGGAAAAAGTAGACGTGTAGATAAAAGAAGATACTTAATCACCCACGTTTGAACGAAAAGGGGTGCGCGGATTGAGTGATTTAACTGTAGTAGTAAACTTTTTAACACAAAACAATCTTTTAACTAGACAAACTGCAGGCATATTCTATGAAATACACGAAAGACATGTGAACGAAAATTAAATAGCAATAGTTTCGTTCCGATCGTCAATTCTAAATTTTAGTCGAATCTTGTCAAATAGGACGAATCTTGTCAACCCTTTATAATTTTATCCTCCAATTCTCCCAGGGCCAACTTAAGTTACGGCACGCCCCTGGACTTTCACTGTATTTCACCCTCATTCCAGCTACATTTTGGCAGTGAGACACAAACTTTCTACGAACAAAGACACAAACATGGTTTTATTTCATCTGCTTCTCTGTGACGTCATTTGAGACGACAGTATTGCGGTTAAATTTCGATTTTTTTTTTTTTGCATCAAAAAATGTACGACAGGAATAGCTGAACCACGTAGTTAGGCGGCTACTCTCAACCCGTGTGCGGAGTAGGGATCCATTCTGCCCCGCAGGACGAATGCTATACCTGCGTTTCCGTCGTGAAGCGATCTTACTTCAGTGTGGATCTTATTTCACTATACCTCACTAGGCCTTGGAGCAAGATGTATCACTTATATTTGCCTCTGCCAGGAGTCATTATTGTCATTATCTCCATGTGTAACAATGTAACATCATGTATAGAGCAGCGTCTAGTGACGTCATATTGGCTACAAGAGAGATACCTGCAAGGGGCACTAGATTGAAATGGTGGGTTAAACAACGGCACTTCTAGTCAAGCCAGTGCTTTGAGAGCGGATTTCGTAGGCTTAAAAAACCGTTCTTTTCTCCAATCCCTTATGCTGCGAGGTTTTAACCGGAAAATAAAGATTCCACTTGCTTAAAAATGTCAGCAACTGCCAACAAATCAACAAACATCGCGCGTTTTAGGCCTAAGAAATCCACTCTAATAGCATTGGCTTCGGTAAGACACTCTTCTTTTCCCCCACCAGTGCCCCTTGCAGCTACCCCAGTTACTGGCTCCACCATAGAGTTATATACAATAATACTACGTCGTGTCACTGCCCTATTGCCACGACAACCCTTTACAACTGCCATTGTTAGGCTCTATGCGTTCCCCATTCTGTCCCAAGCATCACGCTACGTAAGAAATATATTTTTCGATGCATGGTAACTCGAATTTTATCCTCCACTTCTCCCAGTTTAAGTCACATCACGCCCCTAAACTTTCACTGTATTTCACTCTCATTCCATTAGCGATATTTTGGCAGTAATTTTTATGGCAGGCGAGCACAAATCTACCATTATTAATCTGGAACAATAAAACACCAAACTTAGATGAAACCGTTACACTCTATTGCAATCCCTGAATCACGATCATCGATCGTAAGCGTCACTTCACTCGCCAATCTCCACTTCCATCTCTTACAAATTGTGGTGCATACGGCCGAAAAAGACCTTTTAGAGATTTAAAGATATCATTTTCTGCAATCAACTGGTGAAAGGTCCAAATGCAAGACTCGAGGTAATGCACGAAGTCGAAGAGTTAAGGAAGGATTTTAAAGAAACCGTTGAGCTGTAAGAAGGGGAAAAGTAAAAGGGAATTTAGAAGTACGATTTTCGAAAGTGTCAGGAAACACTTATGCGTTACGGTTGTGAGTTTCCGACTCTCCCCACCCTCTCGTTCCTTCAATGTAAATAATAGTTATACATCATCTGGTCCTATCCCTCACACAGCCAATCCGCGAAAATTACGTCACGATGACGTCGAGGACGAAGGCCTAATTTATCTCACGGTCCCTAACTTTCGAAATGAAAAACAAACTTGTTGGGGTAACTGGAAAGTTTGCCTTCACAGCTGTGTTGTTTATGCAAACCATGAACAGCTCTATCTTACACAAGAGCTTCTCTCTACAAACCTTCTACCTGGTGGAGAAATGCATTCGAACCACGGTAAATGCATGGAATTTTTTTTCAAATATTCACAGTAAATCATTTTATTTAGTTATGAAGAAGCACACGACAGTTCCTGTTACTCTAGTTCTTGTACTATTTGTCGAAATTGTGCTCGTAATTCTCACTGCTAATTTCGAGGTTCGTTTCAAGTTTTTGTGAGAACCACTCAGTTTCTACTGACGCTATTGATCAAGTGACCAAAACTCTTGCCTAGCCCTACTTTCCAGTTTTTTTCCTTTCACACAAGCCTCAAATCGAGCGTCACACATCGGAAATAGATTCTTAACATACATGAAAAAAAAAAAAATACTAGAATGCTGTATTGACAAAATTCGAGGTTCGATTCACCTTTTAGAATCGCACACAGGCTTATGTCGGTTATTAAAAATCAAGAAAATCTGCTGATTGTCTACTTTCAACGTTGGTTTGTTTTAATTTGGTGACTTACATGGCATAGACAAAGCCACAGCTGTGCCGGCTACATGTATGAAAAAACCAAAAAAAATTCAAAATAACTCTTATGTCAAATTTGAGGTTTCTGTTGACCTTTTAAAATGGCTCACAACCCTATTTTGGGCTCGTTCGTTTTAATCTGGGCTTTAGGAGGGAAGGAAAGAAAGCTGGCGCACTTGTAACTAGCTCCACCTGTCGGAATGAAAGAAATTGCTGGGGTTGCATTATGTCGTCGCGTTTGCATAATTTTGTATTGATGCAGCCATGCTTGCGGCCGACACCATTTAAGCGAGGAGTGGGGGGGGGGGGGGGGGGGGGGGGGGCCTTGAGGCTGGCATTTTTTTTTTTTTAATTCAAGGGATGGATGTCAGTTATCGTGTTGCACGTCACGGAAGCTCCATCATGTAAAAATTATGTCGTTCACCTCAGTCACGTCATGTGACATCACCCCACTTTAGTGTACTTGGCATCTACATCACCACACTTTATTGTGGTTGTTTAGTGTGGCGATGTGGATATCACGCCCTGTAAAGTGTGGTGGTGGTATGGGATATATCGCTGATCGTTTTTAGCATTGTGAAAGTTAG
Organism: Lithobius niger; assembly: GCA_023313725.1. Lineage (NCBI taxonomy): Eukaryota > Metazoa > Arthropoda > Chilopoda > Lithobiomorpha > Lithobiidae > Lithobius > Lithobius niger. Next base: position 22,461 of record JAHWFP010162061.1, on the reverse strand, counting down.
ACACCGTGCGATAAAGCAGTTACGTCGGTCGGGAATTAATTTTTATTCGATACTGGAATCAATCACCTCACCATTACAAACTTCATTTAACCAGAACACGGGAAGAATACGGGTTCAAGTCGACGACGACTGCGTAAAGAACAGTTGAAGAATCTCACTCACAGCTTGGAGGGGTGCCTGCTTCGGATTTATTTGCGCTCGGAAAACATGTTATTGTATTTGTATTAATTTTAGTTCTTCAGTCCTAAGTCAACTCAGTTTCCGTATTTCCCGAACACGTTTGCCTTTAAAAGGTCATGATAATCATAAAAAAAAGTCATGTCTTTTTTAATGGCGGACTTAGTAGACACCATGCCCGGTGACAATAGATTCGTCTGAATCCATTTTAGACTTAGTGGGTAATTACGTTTAAGCTGCAAGCGCTTAAAGTTAATCAAGTTGCAACAGGTAGGTTTCACATAATTATTGCCGAACTCGCTGCAGGCAGAGCTAAGGGCTCGTTTACGCAACGAGATCTTCTCGCTCGCCGAAAGCTATTTGCTAGACAACCGTTATTTATTTACGATTAATTTCCCGTTTCTATTAAATGAATGCGGTAATAGACAACAAATTAAATGTATTATAAATAACAACACGGACAAAGAACAAAGTGCAACAGTCATTTTAAACATTGCTACAACGTTGTTGCCATTTCACGCTATTTCCAGAATTTGCTATTCTCGCTGAAAAAACAGCTCCTAGCAGTGATCAAACGACGGCAGAATAAATAGCAACTCGCAGCGAGAATTCAAAATCCAACATGGCGTCCATTTCGTAGTTATCGAATCGAAGACAAACCTTTGAATGTCGGTATTCAGGAATCTGTCCGTCGTCGTGTACTGCAGTAAAAATTGTTTTGTTGTCATAAATCGACGCTGCCATGTTGCAAGCATCGTACTTCGTGTCGCGAGGCACGAGGGGAAAATTTGCGTCCGCGTTGTTGTCATGGTTACTCCGTATAGACAACTCGAGAGCCGCATTCCCCAACAACGGCGAGAAGCAGCCAGCAGATCTAGTATTGACCAAGTAAAAACTAGTAAGCGAGAAAACTGTCCTTGCGTAAACGCGTCCTAAAAGTCTGCGGCGAGTGCTGCTTACTGGGCTTCAGCTCGGGTATTAGACGTGCTGACCGCAGCGTGGGGGGGGGGGGGGGTGCAATATTTGAGGGAGTTAATAATTCATACAGTTGGTGTGCTGCAGCAACTGTTGATCTGCTGGCAAGTACTGGGTGATTTTGAGACCACCAATAACATGCCCCGCTTCGAGTCGAGTTGCAAGCCCGCTGCCCATTGGCTGCAAGTCAGAACGGGCTTCGTGACTGGCTCCTTCCCACGTCTGCGTGAGCTGAGCCGGAAACAAGACAGCGTGCGTCCACCGGTACTTTAATTTTTCTCCTCAAAACGCGCCTTGCTGAAAATCACACCCCACCGGTAAAGGCGAAAAAATCGACTTACAGAATATTACCATGTGTTTATAAATGCATAGTCGCCCACAGGATGTGGGAGTGTCAATGCTGTAACTATTGCTTCATACTGTTGTTGTTTGATGCGCACCCAGCGTTATAGCCTTGGCACCCAGACGGAGAGAGGGTCCATTTTGCTAGGTAAATCCCATCTGAAATTTGTATGATCGTTTGCATGCCACAATCGACGTGAGCATGACCCATCAGAGGCCCGTTCTCATATCGAAAATTCCAGGGGTGGTTGAGTGGTTGAGTCCGGACTCGAACCCGGGACCTCTGGCACTGGAGACGGCCATACTCGTAGTCAATATCTTGACACAAGGTCGTCTGGGAGGGAAGATTTAGGTTTTATTTCCCGGAGCCAGTTCAGCTGATTTAACATCTCCAGAATCTTATTTCCCTAAAGTAACACAAAAAGGAGTTAACCTTTCAGCACGCACGTGAACTGGAGTTGAGACGCGATTTCTTCCCAAGTCGGCCTTGGCTTAAAGAAGCCGTCTCCTTCCCCGCTTCAAAGTTGCGGAACGCTGTTGCCCGCGGAATTGCCACATTCATGTACTAATCGTAGCACACATGATAATTGCTGAATCTAGGATGTACTAACCGTAGCACAAATGGTAATTTTTGAACATAGGCTGGACTAATTGTAACACAAAAGGTAATTTTTGAACCTATAGGCTGGAGTAATAATAATAATAATAGTTTACTTTCAATTACAACTTACATTGTAATGCTCGAAGTCATAATAATAATAATAATAATAATAATAATACTTTATTTCAAATTACTACAATGTAATTCTCGAAGTTACAATGAAAAAGTGCAACTTGTGTGAGTATGACATTTTCAATCCTTTTCAATCAATATTGCATTATTCTTATTATTCTTACAGGAAGCTCGATCAATGTGGTCACAATCAAGGACAAAACTAATAATCTAAAATTTATAGTACATGTTTTATGTTATACTTAATTCATTTGCTAATATTTTCGTTAGTAAATTCTTTTTAAATTCATTTAGTGTTAAGTAATGAAGCATATTCTCTGGCAGTTGATTATATAGTTTTGGAATATACCATTTCTTTCTTCTCTTTCCATATTGATTTTTCCGTGTTGGAATTTTGAATTTCTCATTTATTCCTCTTATTCTCGTTAATGCATTAGTTGATTTCTTGTATTTATTACTAAAATATTTTTTTGTTAAGATAATAAAGTTTTTTTTAGTTTTTCAAGGTTTTTTTATTTTTTATTATCGATTTGTCGGCAAACATCACTTTTACTAATTTATTTTGTGTTTTTTGCAGTTTGTTTATTAAATATTCTGGTACATGTCCATATATTTCTAGTCCATATCTTATATTGCTACTTATCCATGCTTCATACGTAGTTTTTTTTTTGCTTATTATCCAATATATTTCTAACTTGATAAACTTTTGGTATGATTTGTCTTAATTTTTTAATTAACCCTGTAATGTGTTGTTTGAAGTTCCAATGTTTATCAATTTCAATTCCTAGATATTTAGTTGAATATTTTTTCTCCAGTTTCACACATTTCTCATTACATCCTTCATTATTGTTATTAATTAAGTTTTTGCAATCACCACAATGCTTTTTAATCCAAATTTCTTTTTTGGGTTTATTTTAGGCACAGTAATGTCCATTTGTATTGTTTTTTCTTTGCTGATGAACAATTCATTTTCCACAAAGTAATCATTTAAAATATTAAAGTCATTCTGCAGGTTGTACATCATATTGTCATAATCACTATGTATAGAGATCAAAATTGTATCATCCGCAAATAAATAAATATTAGTTTTTTCTAGCTTCTCGTCAATATCATTAGTATATATCAGGTACAATAATGGCCCCAAAACAGATCCTTGTGGTACTCCATATTTTATGTTACATTTAATACTATTTATTTCCTCAATTTGTACAATAGATTTTCTGTTTGATAGGTAGCATTTTAATATATTATAGATTTTTCCTCTTAATCCCATATTCTTACATTTTCTTAATAGTATATTTTGATCAAATGTGTCAAATGCTTTCTGTAAGTCAATAAGTACTGCTCCAACGTATTTTCCTTGGTTTAATGCCGTTGTTATTAAGTCATTTACTTCTATTAAAAGATTTGTTGTGCTTTTATTTTTTGTGTATCCAAATTGTACGTTATTTAGTACATTATATTTTTCAAAAAAGTTGCATATTCTTTTTGCAAAAAATTTTTCCAAAATTTTATTAATAATGGACAGTAATGAGATTGGTCTGTAATTAGTTAAATCTTGTTTATCGCCTTTTTTGTAAATTGGTCTGATTATCTGTATTTTTAATTTTTCCGGCCAAATTTCTTTATCTATCATAGCATTTATTAATTTACATATTGCTATAGATGTATTTTCTTTAGTGTTTTTAATATGACTTGTATGGATTTTGTCAATTCCTACTGCTTTTGTGTTGTTTAGTCCCGTAATTATATTTAATATTTCTACTCTGTTAGCCCCATCGATCACCATTATATTTTACATTAATTTTTTTTTGTTTACCTCTGTTTTAATTTCCTTGAAAAGGCTCCTTTTTTATACTCTTTATTTCCTCTTTCATCTTTTATTTTCAAATGTTTAACTTGGTTTTCAAACATTTCATTAAATTCATTCGTGATGTCTATGGTTTTTTTATTTTTAAATGTTCTTTTTATTTCTTCATCAATGTTCATCTTTTTTTTCTCCCCTGTTATTTCATTTATTACATCCCATACTGTATTCTTCTTTTTATTCAGATTATTTAGTTTATTTGTATAATAATTATTTTTACATTCCTTTATCAGTTTACTTACATTCATTTTTTTCCTTTTATATTTTTCTAGTAGTTCATTATTTGCTTCTTTTTTATTATTAAGTTTTTTTT
>JAHWFP010162059.1:6489-19593 GCA_023313725.1 Lithobius niger | reverse complement strand
ATGGCTGCATTGTCAGCGTGGCTGTGAGCAGCGTTTTAACATGTTTTGATATTTAAAAAAAAATAAATAAATAAAAAATAAAAACGGGTTTTCCCACGTTTTTCACAGCCAACAACTTGCCCCGGCCAGCGTTAATTTCCGTTTACTGATGTTCAGGTCGAAATCTGGTTTTCGTATTGAGTTCTCTTCTCGGGGAATGGCTGCAAAAAAAGTGGCTTTATTTTTTAAATAAAGAAGCGTTTTCCCACGTTTTTCTTGTGATTTTCCGAACTGGAACAACAAAAAGAGTGTTAAGTTAGCTGAAATTAGTTTCTAGCGGCAAAAGGATGTTTTCTGCGCAATTACCAGAATTAAACTTTTTAAGTTACAAGGAGTATGATGATAGCCTAACAATTCAAACTTACACAGTTTTCTTGGATCGTTCAAACTTCAGCATTTTGTTCACAATGCAGTTTACTACTTTCCCTCTGTGTGGTGTCCACGACTTCTTTCAGTTGAAAACTTTAAAATTTGGACCAAATACTTCTGATTTTAGTTTCTGAAATTTGATTAGTAAGCCAGAACAGAAAACATCAGCCTAACTTCGAAGGTGCTTCTCAAATGTATACCTCGCTGACTTTTTTTTTTTCAAAAATGGTTTTGAACGCGATCAACAATAAACAATGGCTGCTGCAACTAACACTATTTTAATACTATTTTTGAGCGAAAATGCGAGCGAGACTTTGCAATGGTCCAACCTAAGACTTTTGATTATGCTCAGCTAGATAGGGTCAGTCCACTCAATCATCGCAAGAAACAAGGTGAGACTTTCGCGAGGTGCTTCGGTTTCCGTGGCGGGTTCGCAGCATTTTTACTGATTCTTGCATCTCATTGGCTGTTGATTTGGCTGGAACAAATGGATGAAGCCACTAAAGCTGGTCAAACAAACGAACGAATACTCTATTAACAAAGGCTGTTTTCGTAAGACTGCTCCAAACGTTAAAAATGTTTTCGAGTTTATAAAAAATCCAACCGACTATGTGTCGGAAAATACGCAACAAAGTCACAAACGGGTATCGTGAACACCATTGTTTTGGTTTCGAAGCAGTGACATCTTGGGTAATCTCGCCCGTGTATATACGAGGTTCTTCCAAAACGACCCACATGTGTACGAACCATACACACACTTCTGTAGACAGTTCCGTACGTTCGATGCACAGAAACCTCAACAGAACGTTTCAAAAGTGGTTGATAGGTAAACTACGTCACCTTTCAACGGGACTGATTGCTCCATCTAGAGTCAGTCGATAAACTATGCCTCGCTCATGCTCACAATTCCGTAAAAATCAACCACCTTTGCGAGCTGCTGCGGTAGTTCGATCCCACAATCCCTCAGTCGCGTTCAAGATGATGTCACTTCCGTTGAAAGGACAAGTTTTGAACGAAAGGTGAAAAAAGTAAGTTTATATATACGAACATCTGCTACGTAATATATGTGTACAAGCAAGGATTAATGAAGTTCGTTGGACTCTTTTTAACTCTCGCTTTGCCGTTGAACTGCTGTATTATAGCGCTATCGAGTGTTCTGTGTTTTGACAGCACCAAAGTGCGCAGCAGCGGACGTTTTTTTGCACGTTTCGTGTTTTGGAAGAAGCTGTACTTTACGACCGGAAATAGCTCTGCTATAACGCTCATTCGATGCATCATGGAGCTTAAAGGCACACTGCCACCGAACGAAAGTCTGCAGAACAGTACTTAGTTCGCACCTGGTACAATCTAACACTTGCACAACGCTATTTACTATAAAGAAGCAAACAAGCCACATGCCCCCTTAATTATTGAGTGAAAATTTGGCAGGTCCTCGTGCACCTGGAGGCAAGCTGTAAAGCAGGGTAGATAAGAAGTTAGTGACGCTTTTCTGAAATCATGGAATAAAAGAATACCTGCTTTCATTAAACGGCACCAGAAGGCAGCACTTGTCAAGTTCTCGTATGTAGGAGGCGAAACTTGAAAAAAAAAATGGCGGCATCGTTACAATGGTAACTGTGCCAATAGGGCAGTGACACAACGTTGTATTATTGTATATAACTCTATGCTGGAGCCAGTAACTGAGATAGCTGCAAGGGTCACTGGAGGGGGAAAAGAAGGGCGTCTTACTGAAGACCATGCTGTTAAGACTGGATTTCTTAGGCCTATAATGCGCGATTTTTGACGATTTGTTGGCGGTTGCTGACATTTTTAAGCAAGTGGAATCTTTATTTTCCAATTACAACCTAGCAGCATAAGGGCTTAGAGAAAACAACGTTTTTTTAAGCCTATGAAATCCGCTCTGAAAGCACTGCCTTGACTTGAAGTGCCGTTTTTTAACCTTCCATTTTAATCTAGTCCCCCTTGCAGCTATCTCTTGTAGCCAATATGACGTCACATGACGCTGCTCTATAGAGACAACACCTTCAGAAATTGACGAAATACTCTGTGTGTGGGGGCAAGATCCGAAGTTGAAGAACTTATTCTGTGTTCGATTCAAACCGTATTCAGTTAGTTACAAAAAATGTGAGCCACGGAAGAAGCTTCAGCTTAAGCGGCCGCTCAGGCTCAGCACGCTTCTGGGAACACAAAATCATGTGTTAGCCTACACTTTGCACCACTCGTAACTACGAGCCGTTTTAAAATTGAATGTTGGATTAAAAAAAGTAAAACTTGATCAGTCAGTTCTGATCTCTCTTATAATTATAACTAGTTGTTCCCCGGCGTAACATATGCCGGTCTAGCTGATTCCTGCTGATTCAACCATGGTCTTATATACTATCACACTCCATGATTCAACGCGGCTCTAACAGTCTGCATTATTGAAGCAATAGTGTTTGATTTTAATTGTTAGAGCGCATCCAGTTCATTGTCGGCCGCTCGTCCTTTTTCTTTGCTACCGTGGCAAGAATGAGCCCGCTCGCCCTCTTGCTGATTGTTGAAGCTTCGTTTGTTTAATCGTGATCCCAAATCGGATTCGGTTGTAATGGCGGACGACGTGGATGCGCTTTTCCGTGACTTATGTGAGGCGAAAGTGGTGACATCTGAGGAGTTGAACGTTGGTTTTGTGGACGTTGATGTTTTTGGGGATGTTGTTGTCGAGGCAGGAAGGCGGGGTTTGTCAAGAGAGGCTGTTATTCAGCATGGCTTACGTCCTTATCCTGGCAAGTGTCAAGATCAAGATGGCGGTCTTGGAGCTGTGGAGTTAGGGGAGGATCCCAAAGTTGCTGAGCGGCAAGGGGTCATTCGAGCTGTGAAAATGTTTTCTGCGGCTGTGAAAGGAAGTAATCAGCGTGAGGGAGGTTTCCCATCTCGTGATAGTGACGCAGTCAATGTGCGGAAGGACGGTCTGCAACTGACAGCGTTGAAAAGGTTGTATTGTGGTGGTCTACTCACAGCGGACCTGACCAAGTCCCTTGTTTTGTTGTGCGGGGAGAAGGGGCGTCCTTACGCCATTGTGCAAGTTTATTTGTATGTTGAGAGCATTGTTGGAAAGGGTGAGGTGGTTGCTGCTGGCCCGTTGCGTACTGGGAACGCTTTTGAGGTAACATTAGCATCTCCAGCTGCGAAGAGGAAGTTATATAACTAGCTTAGTGATCAACGGTTGTCCTGTCGAGGTCTACGACCTGCACGACCGGCCCGTCAGTGCAAGACTCCATTGGTTACCCCATAGTGTGACTGCGGCTGATGTGGCGGAGGCCTTTCAAGAATTTGCGACATTAGAGTCGCATGCATTCGAGCGTGTGGTAGTGTGAGGTGAGAAGGTGTGCGACTCCACAGTACGACTTGTGTCTTTTCGCCTTAAACCGTTCAAGATGATCAAGGATGTGCCTGATGTTTTTGCTGTAAGAGGTATACCCACGCTTGTTATCTCAGATCGTGTGCCCTCGTGCTTAAGATGCGGAATTTCTGGCCATTACAGAAAGGGGTGCGCAAGCCTGTATTGTGCTTCCTGTGCTGCGTATTGCGACCCACGCCGTCCATGTTGTCATCTTCGAGAAATGCGTGCTGAAGTTGCGCCCGAGGTTGCTGATGCGGCTCGCTATTGTGTGCCCCCTCAGGATGGTCCTGGGCGTGGGGATCTCGTGCAAAAGGAGCAACATGCCAGGAAGGAGAAGCAGTGTGTTCTAAGCAGTGTTCCATCCAGTACATCTAGTGTTTTTCCTCCCATGGCTCCGCTGATGAAAGGTTCTGCCCAGTCGTCTCTCGCCGCTAGTGTTGAACAGCTTCCTCTGGAGCCGTTGGCCCTGCAATCGGGGTCTCCGCAAGCGGCTGTTTGCGACCGAGAGGGAGCGGAGATTTCGCCGGCAGCAGTAGGAAGTGAGAGAGGGAGCTCGCCTCCAGCACTCATAAAGAAGAGAGGTAACAGGTCAAACGGTGCAAACAAGTGGTCACTGGTGAAGAGTGTGTGTCTATGGAGTGTGGGAATGAGTGTGTTAGTGGAGAACATGTTGCGGTAAGTGGGAGTGGTGTTGGTGCTATTGCTGACCGATTGACGGCAGTAGAAGTTGTGTCTGATCACAGTTACTGTGGTAATGTTGTCCAAGTTGTTGACGTTTCTGATCAGGCGCCTGTCTGCACTGCTGTTGTGCATTCAATTAGTAGTGATGTTGTTGATTTTGCGAGTCAGCCTTGTTTGGTGTCTATGGTTGTAGGAAGTGACGATTTGCATTTAACAGGTGTAATTGATGTTGTTACTGATGGTATCTCTTCTGATGGCATTGAAGATGGGGGAGTGGGCGTTGGAGAAGGAGCAGGAGTTGGTTAGAGTGTATGTTAGGTTAAGTGCTGCGCTGGCGTAGGGTTCCCTGACTTTCGGACAAACTGTGTATTCCATAGCCTCCTGGAATGCCAGGGGAGTTGCTAGTAAACAGGAAATTGAGGAGTTGATTCAGCGGGTGCATGTGTTGGGTGTGCAAGAGACCAATCAGCATGTGTTTGAGGGAGCTTCCGCTATGCAATGTGACTTTGTCTTTGATGGAAATAGGGTTGCTTTTTTTTGTGAAGTGGGCCATACCATATGTAAGGTGTCCAGTGCATGTGGTGTTTCCGGGTTTAGAAGCGTGCGCGATTAGGATATTTATGTTCTCGCGCTGGATTACTATTGTTGTGGTGCATGCCAAGAAATCTCGGCTTGTCTCCGAATGGGAGTCATGGCTTCGTCAATTTCAGCGCCCAGTCATTGTGTGTGGGGATTTTAATGCCCACCACTATGACTGGGGCTCGGTGAGGATGGATACGAGTGGCAGGCGCTTGAGCAGAGCTATTATTCAGAGTGATCTCTGTATTATGCACAATAGTATGCCGACCTTTGCTCGCTGGCAGCAGAATGTCGTTCAGGAGTCTGTCCTTGACTTTTTCCTGTGCTCGTCGGGGTTGGAGAAGCATTTCCAGTGTGTAGTTTCAGACGACCAGCGTGGCTGTGACCACTTGCCTGTGGTCCTGCTGCCTGCGTCTTATCGTGAGTGTGGTCCCAAGCGTGGGTCGAAGCGTGTGAGACCGAGGGTGTCTAATGGTGTGATGGACGCCTGGCTTCGTAGTAGTGGCGTTCCTCCGGTCCATAGGGCGAATTTGGTCAGGCACCAGAGTGCGTCCAGGACACAGCCTGCATGGTGGTCTTCGGCCTGTTCCTGCGCCATTCGCGATCGTCGTGTTGCGTTTCGTCGCTGGAAGCGTCATCCATGTGACGAAACGTGGTTCATGTACCAAGGTGTAGTCAAGGAGTCTGCATACATTCTTAGGAAGGAGCGTGACCAGTACCCTGACAGGCTTTGTGGTCGTGTGTGTTCTGTTTCCTCACTTTCGCAAGCGTGGCGTGTAGTGCCCCGGCGGTTTTTCCGGGCCTGCTCAGACTTGGATGTATAGTTACAGTGAGTCATGCAAGGCAGTCCTGCGTGGAGAGGAGATGGCTGACGCCTTTTGTGAACGCTTCGCGAGTGTTTACGCCCTTCCCTCTGGTACTTCTCCGCCACTTTTGGTTCCGAGTGTTGTGGACAGGTCTCCATCCGACCTCCCACTCTGTGAGCTAGAGTTTTCATCTGCTCTTGCGAAGTGCCGTGATGGCAGCTCGCCTGGTCTAGATGGTGTTTCGTACAAAGCATTGCGCTGTTTGAGTCCTTCCTTGTTGCGGGATTGTGTCTCTTGCCTCATGTCTATTTTTAGGGGTGCTCCCATTCCGGATGAGTGGCTTTTCACTATTTTGGTGCCTCTTCATAAGGCTGGCCTGCCCCGGTCGCTGGTCACTAGCTACAGACCGATCTCTTATCAAATCTCCACAAGGTGTACGAGCGGATGCTTGTGAAGCGGCTTGAGTCTCATCTTGAGTACTACAACTGTTTGGCGCAGACTCAGTTTGGGTATAGGTCTGCGGATTTCTTTTGTCTGGGATTTACGAGGCGTGGATGCATGGTCTGTGTGTTGTTGCGGTCTTTTTAGACATAAAGGCGGCCTACGACACTGTCAATGTAGAGTGGGTTCGTCAGTCTTCTCAGGATGGGTGTGGGGTCGGGCCTTGTGACTGCGATCTGTGCTCTACTGGGTGCTCGGTCTTTCTCGACTCGTGTTGGCAGTTTCTGGTCTGATACGCGTAGCTCTAGCCGAGGTCTCCCTCAGGGGAGTTGCCTCAGCCCGCTGCTTTTTGCAGTTGCAATCAATGATGTCTTAGAAGAAGTCGGAGCCTCTAATAACATAGTGTGCTATGCCGACGATGTACCCCTGTGGTTTGCCGGGAATGATCTGGCAGTCTGCTCTCGACGCTGGGTTTCCTTTTGGCGCCGCCCAAGACTGAGCTCGTTGTTTTCAGCAGGTGGAGGGTTCGGCGTGCTGCTCCTCTGTCCATCACTGTTGATGGTACTCTTGTATCACAGTCCTCCTCCGTGAAGTACCTTGGTGTCCTGCTGGATGAGAGACTAGAGTGGTCACTTCTGGTTGCATCTCTGCGAGAGAGGATACGCTCTAGGTCTGCGATCCTGCAGAGGCTGTCGAGGATGCAGGGTGTTCGCCGTGGTCCTCTTCGGGGTGTTTACAAGACGTTCATCCGGGCGGTTTTGGATTTCCATTTGCCGTTCCTTGCCGGGGAGAAGAGAAATATTTTGTCTTTGCAGTCCGCTGTGAATGATTGCTTGCGCATTGTGATGGGCTGCCTGGTTTCGACCCCAGTGCAGGCCCTGTGGGTTGAGGCTTGTGAGCCGCCTCTTCATGTCAGGGCGATAGAGCTGCTGTGCTCCTTTGCCCTGCGCAACGCTGGTAGGGGCAGTGGGGACTGTGTTGGAACGGTCTTGTTTGATTACGCTGCTCTCCCCTCGAGTGTGTTGGCCATGCTGGGGCCTCTGGGGAGTGCTGTCGAGGCTCTTCGCAGGGTTGGCACTGTGTCCGCGCAGAATGTCTCCCGGGTCACTCCCTTCTGTCCGTGGCTGTGGGTTCCTCCCCTGTCCTCTGTGTTCACTGAGTTTGCGACAGATTGCGACGTGTACTGTGATGCCTCTTATGATAGTACTGGGTTTTCAGGTGGGATTGATGTTGTGATTCCCGCGTTGAAAATTTCTCTTGGTAGGGGTCTTCGTGCAGTTTACTCGAGTACTATGTGTGAGCTCTGCGCAATTGCGGTTGCTCTTGATGTCGCACTGGACATTGGGCTACCTTCTTTTACCATTTGCACGGACTCGCGTGGTGCAGTAGCATCCGTTAAGAAGGCTGTCCTGAGTCTGGACTTGAGCGATCCAGTTCTTCTTGAGATTTGCCTGAAACTCCATACTGTTTCCCTTGTGGGGTTGTCAACTTCAAGTGGGTGAAGGGGCATAGTGGGGTCCTGGGGAATGAACATGCTGATGGTGTTGCCAGGGGCATGGTGGGTGTAGCAGATAACTTTATTGTGCCCGTGTCGCTCCCCCATTTCAGATGTTCTGCGCTACGCCACTGGTCCCTGCAAGTGTGGAATGCTGAATGGGCTGCTGCCACAACAGGGAGGGAGCTTTTTGTACACCAACCGCACTGCTCTTTGCAGTTACCTCTAGACAGTTTGTGTTTTGCTTCGAGTAAGGCTATTTCGCGTCTGGGCACAGGGCACTCCCTTCTAGCCGCTCACCGGTTTCGGTTGGGTTGGTCGAGGTCGAATGGGTCCACCCCAGAACACTTTCTCCTAGCATGCGTGCCTCTTCTAGCTTATCGTTCCACTTTGTTTCGTCTCTTGCATGTTGACGCTCATATGGGGGGTCTCCTTACGTTTGGCAGGTCACCTAATGTGCATGTGAAGCTACGGGCTGTTGCCTCTTATGTTCTGAAGTCGGGCCAGCGTGTGTGACAGGCTCCTGCTCCTCCTCTGGCGTCCGGATTCCTTGCGGCGACTGGTATTATGCTTTTTGTGCTTATCTGTTTTTTGTGTGTTTTGGTTGGTTCTGTAATACTGTACTATTATGTAGGTGGGCGCGTGGCTTTGGGCCGAGGCCCCGGAATAAACCATTCATTCATTCATTCCTAATAATCCCCCTTGTCTCCCCCTAATGATCTCCTTTGTGTCCGGTGTGTCTGGTGGATCTCACACCGGAGCATTTTCTGCTCTTCCGTGTTCAGCGAGTGGGTCTAGCTCGATACTTTCCGTGCCGGTCAATCCGTGGATGGTCTTCTGTCCCTGAATGATGGTCGCACGTCTGGCAGGCAGGCAGGCTGTCGGCTGTAGCACGTTTTGTTCGGGATACTGGGATTCGTTTGTAGTATGGGTCTCGCGCTGTCACCTTTTCACCTTCTTTCCATTCCCCCTCCTTGCACCAAGCCCGTGGTCTGTGTGTTCTGATCTGTGTTGTGGTGATTCCTTACTTTTCTTGCTCCCGGTGTGCTTCTTTATGTTCAATGGTTTTCTCTGTAATTATATGTAGTTAGTCCAGGACCAATTTTCTGCGTGATAAACCAATCAATCAATCAATCTAATAATCCCTCATCAACATCAAGTCTGCTCACAAGCGAAATATATATACAGATAGATGTCCTCATCAGACATATTTTTAAGCGATTAATTTTGTATTCTTAATCATGATCAATTTGTTTCATTGACGCTAAATAGTTTCGATCCCCATGACGTTTTGCACTTCCAGTTACTTGACGACAGCGCCCTGTGGCGGTAAATCGGTGAAAGTAGGTACTAGTTTCATCCGAATGTTTACCATTGTAAGAAGAGTAGCACTGATACTATCTAATACTTGTGTGCATCAAGCGAACGAATGCACAATGCCATTTTTTTTTAAAGAAACAAACAAGCCACATGCATCATTACAGGCGCATTCCGCCTGCCTCCTTAAAGGCACATTCCGCCTGCCTTATAACAGCCACGCGCAGATTACCAACGTCAAGGTCAACTGACATAGCAAGCAGCTACTATCTCAGTTGGCTTTGAGCAAGTTAAAGATTGTGTCGTCACAAACCGGAATGATTTTCGTATTTAACATCACACTTTATAATTTTTTAGGCTACTACATTATAATTTTTCTTCGGCGGTCTAGTGGCATAATTAATTTTAATTTTTACCGCATTAGTCTCTTATTTGATCTCATAGCAATTATTAGCAAACGATTAAAATTAGACATGCACACACACAGATGAAACTTCAACGTTATTGTAGGTGCGCAAAGGATCATATACGTGCAGGATATAGTAAATATAGTTTCCCAATATTCAACAGAAAATCTCGTAGACGCCACATTTTAAAACGGATTTTTAGCAAGGCAAAGACTACCGGTAAGTAAATAGGCCTTTGGGGGCCATACTTGATATGGAGGATCGAGAAAAATGGCGCTGGGTGGACTGTCCCTTTAATTATTGAGTGAAAATTTGGTATGTCCTCATGCACCTGGGTGCATGCTGTAAAGGTTAACGATGTTGCCACTAGATGGCATCAGGGTAGATACGTACGATTTTCTGTTGGTAACAATGCGTCTTTTAAGTCCCTGGTTGCAGTGAGTGGACCGACCTTGGGTCGAACATCCCTGAAACCAACTATGTGTCAAAACAACTTGTAGTATGTAAATTAATGCTACCGAAAAGTAAATAAACCTAAACGAAAACCAGTGGAATTACATTTTGCTAGTCTGCACCATAATATAGAAGACAAAAACGAACTCGTAATGTTTAAGGCAAGGTTTAAATGAAACGAAGTCAAAAAAAAAGTAACACGAATAGACTTTCTTGTAAATTTTCAAAAACCACAACGTTGCTGTACTGTTATTCCACGTGAAACCTTACTGATGTCTTTGATAGATGGACAAGAGGTCTAGACGCCGGTATCTCAACAAATATTTTGATTTTAAAAATGCTTTTGATTCTGTAACCCTCTCGAAGTTTCTCTTCACAATTGAAAAACTTGGCTTTGGTGGTACATTATTGAGGTGGATTTCCGAGTTTGTACACGACAGATCACAGCGTGTAATGGTGGGGAAATCTTAAATCTAGCATGGACTCAAAAGCAGTGTACCCCTGGGTTCTGTCTTGGGCCCCCTACTTGTCGTGATCTATCTCAATGACCTTAATTGTGAGCCATACTCGGCAAACCAGTCAAAGTTTGCTGACGACTTGAAGCCGGATTCTGCAATTATCAGGGAAGCTAACACAGAGTTGTTGAAATTATAGATTGATTGTGTCATTAATTGGTCAAACGAATGGCAGTTGCCGCCGATTTCAGCCACTAAATGTAACAGTATGCATGTCAGAGACCAGACTGGTGGATGTTCATTTTACCTTGATGGGCATCCACTTCCCTCATTAACCGAAACCAAATACCTCGGTTTACGTTATTGTGGAAACCCAAAATTCAGCCTCCACTGTAGTAAAATTGCAGCTATCGCGTATGGACGTACTGCTTTAATTTAAAAATGCTTTCTATTTATAGCAGTTGGGACTTCAAGGTATTGTTTTTTAAGGTGTATGTTAGCCCAATTCTAGAGTACGCCAGTCCTGTTTGGTCTCCTTATTTGCTTCGCGACATGGACTTGATTCAAGCGGTTCAGATACGTTACACCAAGTCCCTTCAAGGCTTTCGCGATCTGACATATGGTCAATCCCCTTAAGTACTAAGAAAATGAAGCAACACAAAAAACGGCTCCTTTACATGAGCCATCACACCCGACAAATGAGTCCCAAAACCCAGCTTTTCTCTGTTCCTCAGAATAAAGTGTGAAGTTTGTAATTTTTTGGGGGAGCCAGCTCGTAACCCTAGGGTGCCCGTCAAGGTGGTGCCCACCGCCTTTTTTGACGAGGTCGACTGTAATTGCTAAAATTTACAGGTAATTATATTTTCGTCCACCAATTAGAAAGTCAAAAATGCCGGGTGCCACCAGCTAATTTTTGTTTCTATTGCCTAAGAAAATATACATTACCTTCTCCCACCCTACCTCCCCTCTTGAGTTACCATGACATGTCATGACATGACATGTCGAAAGGGAAAAAATGATGACAACTATTCGCACCTCGGCGCTTCAAAAGGAGGGGTGCGTTGGGGTGGGGTTCATTCGAGGAACTGAATGCTAAAATTTACAGGTAATTTATATTTTCTTAGGCAATAGAAACAAAAGTTAGCTGGTGGCACCCGGCATTTTAAACTTTTTTCTCATGTTACGTGAAAATGGCTCCGAATTTTGAGCCGAAGCGACGTACTCTTTTGTTTTTGCAATATTTCGCATAAAATGTTAATTCTTATGTCACGTTTACACTCGTTCCACTCGTTTACCACTCGTACGTGTCCTATTGTGAAAAATTAATAAGCGACTATTCGTGGTAAACATTTCCCACAGTTGGAACATGTGTACCGTGTGCCACAGTTACAATTGTTTTCAATTCCCTATACTGTATTTACGATAGAATTGTAAACTGGTTGCAAAAACTAGTAAAACCCGAGCAATTTTACCGTGCAGCAAAAAAAAGTGGAGTTGGGGAGGAGAAGGGAGATTTATTAGCTTGGGTGAGGAAGCGTTGCCTTTTAGAATCATCACTAATCAGATCATCACACCCACGAAAATTCATCACACCGCAATGCTATCTTATAGTGTTGCAAATACATTTAAGTTTTTAACAGAATGCCAAAAAAGGGGAAAAATATTGTTTAACCGACTTGAATTTTAACATTAGCTCGTATCTTGCTCTAAATATGTCATAATCGCAAGGAATTTTATTTTTTATAAATATTGGTGAACGTAGAAAATAAGCCAAAACGGCGCTTCAACCTAATTTGGCCAATAAAAATCCCATGCGTATTACTCCTTGCTCGGTATCACTTATGGTATACTGAGCAAGAGTAAATTTTTTTGCAATTATGGTTACCTTTCATGGCCTCAGAGCATCGAGTATATGTTAAAATTAAATAAAACCAGTCAAGTATTTTTTTTTTCATTTGTCACCATTCCGCCTACCGAAGACCCGTGTGGCCTTTAAAGTTATCACCACCTCACAGTGATTTTTAGTGAGTCATAGTGATGCTAAAAGGCAACGTTTAATTTTGTCGTATTCCTGCCTTGTTTGGCACGCTAAAATAAAAATTTCGTAATGCGGTAAATAAAATTCATGATGCCTGACCATGAATTTTGAAATACTAGCTTAAAACACATTTAATGAACGGGTGAATTTATTTTATAACATCACTAAAATATATGGCGTGGTCCTTTTTTGTGGGTCTTGACTTACTATCGCCCCTCCCCCACTCCACGTTCTATTTTGTAGAATTTAGTTTGTATGCCAACATATTCCCCCCTCCCCATATACTAATAGCATTCTAAAATTACTTGGCTCCTTTTTTTTTTGGCCTTTATTAACTACGATAAAGATATTTCAATGTACCTACAAAGATCATCGCTCAACCCTTCTCCAAACACTGGTTCTCTTTCTGCTGCATCGTTTTTCTCCATTTACTAAGACTTGCTACGATGTACTTCTATCCCAATTACGTTGTTATCCTTCCCCCCCCCCAACGTGATTCACTTCTCGCATGGCATCCTGGGAGCGTTATGCAGCCGGCCGGTCCTCCGACCTACTCTCTAGGTGAATGTTACTTAAATGCATGTGTATATTAATTTTTTTTGTTGTAATTATGGAACATTAGGCCTAATCGTGAATCTGATGCCC
>JAHWFP010162058.1:0-24071 GCA_023313725.1 Lithobius niger | reverse complement strand
TACGAATACCAGGCCCACTTGCTCGTCGATGCTTTCTTTCGATTATACATTGTGTTCAGTACATTGTGTTCTTTGCCGACGTACATATTTGTGTGTGAGGTAGTTACAATGAATATCGTGCAGAAAAGTCAGCCTTACTTACTAAAGACAAGTATTTGTTAAGTTTAAAGGCTTGTTGCCATCAAATGAAAGTTTGCAGCATCAATCACCATCGAGCGCTGTAACAAGCGCTTAGCCGCAGACCAAATCTTCCATGTTAACGCCTTTCGCAGGTCCAGGCATGATCATGCGAAAAATAGCGCTGCAATAGTGTTTTTTGACCGTACATTTTTATTTACTCTAAACAGATAAGTATGAAACACCGACTGAGGGGGCGCGCTACTATATACATCGAGATTTCTGTAATCCTAAAACGTATGACGCAAGCAATCGTGAAACTCCGGGTGTGGGCTCATTGTGTGTGCGACCACGCATGCCAAGACATGTACGACGCATGCGCTAAGCTTTAACACGGAGGATTTGGTCTGCGGCTATGCGCTTTTAATGCTATATAGTTCTCTCTAGCACTGGCTCGCAAAAAGCAGAGGAATGCACCAAGAAATATCTTTAAACACAACAAACGAGCTACATTTCTTCTTAATTATTGAGTAAAAATTTGGTACGCCCTCGTGCACCTGGGAGCAAGCTATAAAGATTAACGATACTAATGTCACTAGATGGCGCCACGGAAAAATATAAATTAAGTCTCCTGGTGCCATCTAGTAACAATATAATATCGTTAATTTTTACAGCTTCTTTCCCGGTGCACGAGGGCTTACCAAATTTTTACTCAATAATTAAGGAGTTGCGTGGCTTGTTTGTTGCGTTTAAAAGTTTTGCTTTGTGCATTCCTTTGCTTTCTGCGAGAGAGAACTCGATAGGGCTATACCACGCGCCATGGCTGTTTGCTGTGACGTGCACATCACGTGACAGGGCTAGTCCAATCAGATAGCCAAACAGCCGTTGTTCTCGTTCGTCATTGGCTAACTCGTGGTGACGTCACGGCAGACATGGTATAGATTCTGCAACGTTAATTTGGTGGTAACCCGCTTTTAAGCAGCCATTGTAGAGTGCCACTAAACCGTAACAGCATTAAATATACAAGACTTATGACTGTGTACGTATACATTTTCATTTTCTAGGTTTTATGTACCCTCCTATTAATACAAGGAATGGTGTTCGGTGTTCTTCATATGTGGGTTACTTAAAGCCTAATATGGAACGAACCAATCTTTACGTTGAAATTAACAGCTTAGTAACAAAGGTAACTATGGCTTGTAATTACATACAAACCGAATGCACGGTGACGGTTTTCACCCCAGTAACAAGGATGTACTAATATGAACCGTGCGAACGGAAGTTGTTTCAAGCATCTGTGATACGCCACTAGGTTATCTCCATTAATACATTTTCTTATTTGCGGTTGAAATATCTTTCATATTTGCATATACATTGAAGATGTAAATCCGAAGTGTTTTTTTTAGTTTTATCTCTAAAGCCTTCTTATGTCTCAAACTATAAGTTCTTCTTCAGCCCAATAATACAGGCATGCCCCATACTTCGTTGTTTGTGCATCCCTGTATTGGACGGATAAGTACTTTCAGTTCACGGTCTTAAAGACCTCCAGAAATTAAAACTCAGATTTCACTTTCAGCTCTCATCATCAACCTAGTACATTTTCAGTGGTGATATCACTGATGAATGACCAGATTATTACTGCTGGAAAAAATTACCAGACAATTTTTTCGACTTGGTCCCTACATTGTGTTTTTAATGCAATGTGGTATTCCCGTTTCAAATGCCTCTCGAGACTAGTTTAAGTATAGACGATTTTCCGATAATA
The DNA here is from genome assembly GCA_023313725.1 of Lithobius niger. Lineage (NCBI taxonomy): Eukaryota > Metazoa > Arthropoda > Chilopoda > Lithobiomorpha > Lithobiidae > Lithobius > Lithobius niger. The sequence goes on along the minus strand of JAHWFP010162058.1, from coordinate 22,189 downwards.
ACGAGTTGGATTCCGAATTGGAAAAAAAAAAACACTGAGCGCTTACACAAGGTAATTTTATCTGAACTTCATGACGTAGGGCTAGCGTGCTTCTAGATAAAAACATGGTCTTAAATAGGAATAAATCCGTCGTATTGTTACAAGTTACAGATAAACTCCTTAAATTCATGTATTATATTTACTGTTTTTCCTGTTGTAATTTCTCGATGATTAAAAGAAAATGCTTGCTTGTTTTAGATTATTTTCAATGATCAAAAAGTCGCAACTGGAGTCGAATACGAACGAAATCAAAAGAAATGTAAAGCAAACGTCAAACGTGAAGTTGTTTTGTCTGCTGGAGCATATAATAGTCCACAGTTGCTTATGTTGTCTGGCATTGGGCCCAAGGAACACCTTCAGAAGTTTAAGGTACGAAAAGTAAGGTACGTTTACAAAAAACACAGAAGTGAAGAGCATAGGGGAAACTATTGCATATATGAGCTCTAATAAAACAATCCGAGAAAATTCATGAATCTGTATGAGAGTCGGCAAATGTAGATAAGGATAAAATGATCGCATTTCCGATACTTTTACCCGGTTCACTGTTATTTCTTTGTTCCGATTGCAGTACCAGTTTGATCATGTTGAGTAAGAATAAAGTTCTTTCTTTTGACTGCAGAAAAAAATTACCAAAACGAACAATTTTGAAAGATGGTTTTATAAAGCATGTTTTTCTTAACACATATTAAAAAAAACTGACTGGTGATGCATTTGTGTCCTTTGTGGAAGACTTATCAGACTCAGTCAAACCTACACAGCAATGACTTCCATACAGCCAGCAGATTGCGTGTATTGGTTTTTATGAAAGGATCAACCTACACACCTGAGCAGCTGGTCAAGTCTGATAATGCTTCCACAAAGACCACGAAACACCATCTTTTTTTTAACATGTGCATTTACGTGGGTTAATATACCTATTTTTTAAATTGTTCGTTTTTCGCAATTTTGAATTTACGTCAATGCATGCAGTAAGAAAGGGGAATTTGGAAAACGGCCACCACAAGTGTTTTGCTATGTTTTTATAAAGAGTTGGCTTTATAGCTAATTTCATCAGTTTCTGACACAATATTACCATTTTTTGTGAATTAAGTTTAGACAAAATAATGAATGAATCACAGTGGAAACCAGGAAAAAAAAAACAAGAAAAACGTTCTCTGTATGCCTGAAATACTTTATAGTCTGAGGCACGTTTTTTATACCACGGCTGTGACGTCACGCTAACTGAACGCCATGCTAAATTTCCGTAGGTTAAATCCCGTTAACCGTGACCGGAAGTGTGTGTCATCGCAAAAAGTGTGGGTTATCAAGTTACCCCACACTTTCGCCGATAACCCACACTTTTGACACTTCCGAATCACTCGACCGGGAACCAAACAACCAAATACAGCATGAAAAAAAGTAACTCAATAAAAACGTACAAAAGGAATTACTTAACTTGCCGGAATGTCCCGAATAAAATCCTATCCATGCTAAGCTTATTCACTCCACGTAACTTACCCCCTTCCCTCCACAAACTAAAATGGAATGACCTTCATTCATAGCAACATAATGATTGATAACCGTATGTCTTGAAGCATTTTTCACAAAACACTTACGAGTTAGCTTAACATCCCAACCGTGGTATAAATCATTGATTGGTGAGAAAGAGCGGTTATCGATTTTAACCCACGGTTGCAATTATTGTCCCGGCTCTCGTATGTAAATACGTCTCGGGCGCACCAATAACTATTACATATATTCCTATTTTTGCGTTTTTTACTTTTAGGGTTGCCATGTTTTCTCTTGTATTTATCTCTGAAACTGCATTGCTAGAGAAACCTGTAGTCCTGTATAAACAGGATGAAATACAATTTCTGTAAATCACTATGTTTCGTGGCCACCAGAAAGTGCATTTTAGCAATACGCTTTGGAAACGTCGCAAATTCGGTGCGTATTTACAGGACAGATTTCGTCTTTGATTAAGAAATGTGATTCACGCATGCTGTTCGCCCTTTGGGGTAGAGTGGATGCGTCCCATCCCTTTAGACCAGAAAACTGGAGAATTTAAAAAGCCTGTACCGAAACGTAAGCCGGTCTTTGAGGTTTGTAGTGATGCACAAATGATTACCTTCAGAATGTTTGGCTAAAATACGAATCATAGCATGATAAACTACGAGGCATTTCGGCCAACTTTTCTTGATATGTACCAGCCTATCAAAGCGCTTTGCGAAGGTTTACAGGGGTAAAAACTAATCGCATCCATATGCTAAACCGCCTAACGAAATGGCATTCATTATGTGACGACCGATCGGAGAAAGAACTACGAATAGGAGTTTACATGGCCAGTGGAAGAAACGAACACACACGATGCACCTCCCTCCAAAGCGCCTTCCTGAAGCCATGGCACGTAGTGAACGTCTCGTGATCGTATTTAAAGCAAAAATGTTATATAAAGGGCTGAAGATAAAATGCTTAGAAAATGAGTGTACACAAGTGTGGATATGCACGTTGAACATGTTTTCATGAGTGCATTTGTTTATTTCCCATTTAGATTCCGGTCGTGTCTGCGTTGCCAGGAGTGGGTCAGAATGCCCAAGATCATTTCATCGCTAACAACTTTTTTCTACTAAATCAGTCTATCAGCTACAATTTCAAACGCCTGAACACGCCTGAAAATATAGAACTATGGAAAAAATCCGGGACTGGTAAGATTTTTATTCCAAATCCTACCAATTTCAAAAAGAGGCAATAAGCAGCCAGTACTACAAAGTAACTCTTAATTTTTTTCCCACAATGTCTCTCGTTGACTTAAAAATGTAACAGAAACTGGATAACAATTAGGGCATTTTAGACCATCGCTAGTGTAAATGCTAGTTTAGCCAGGTGATTCCACCAAGCATTCTTTTTTTTTTCTTCAAATGGTGCTAAGGTGCATCGTCAACGGAATCCTTTTGTTTTTTATAGTTGCGATGTTCCATTAGTGGTTAAAATAAGACAATCAAATGTTTTTATTTCAATGAGTTTCGTCTAAAAATGTTATCAGCTAGAAAGAAGAAACCAAAATTTAATTTGCCGTGTGTTTTAAAAGTTAACTTGGCTACCAGCATGCATGGTATATGCTTCGTCGGAATTCCTTAGCTATAGAGCAGTGACACGACGTAGTATCAGTGTATATAACTCTATGCTGGAGCCTTAATGGGTTAGCTGCAAGGGGCACTGCAGAGAGAAACAGAAGGGCGTCATACTGAAGCCGATGCTGTGAAGAGTGATTTCTTAGACCTAAAACGCATGATTTTTAGTTGTTGGAGAAAGCAACGTTATTTTAAGCCTAAGAAATCCGCTCTTCCGTTGTTTTTCCCTCCGTTTTTATGTAGTGCATCTTGTAGTTATGGCCTCCAAAACCCATACTGGTGCCAATATGGCGGCAAATGTCACTGCTCTAGTCAGGATTCTAAATTTACAATGGTGAGTGTTAGAAAATAATTCGAAAAATTGTAATTTCTTCCATGATCATTGTTCGATTTACGGCAAAATTGGGCCCACCATTAATTTTGGGCGTATTCAAGCGATGTACCAAATTTCATTCCAATTCTACCTTTCGTTTGGGTTCCACCCAGACTAAAAAATGTGCAACCAACGGACGGACCAACCAACCAACATTTTGCAATTTGGTGTCCGTTATAGGCTATACGCTTCGCTCGCTCGCTCTGCCAATTTCACAAAAGCACATCAATTCGGGTATTCCTTCACCCCGTTTTCAAGTTACAATTAAAAAGGAATTCGCTGTAAAGCATCGTTACACACAACGGGGCATAACAATTGTGACACGTACAAGCCCATTTGAGAAACAAATTAAAATACTAAAATGACTAAACATGAACCCATGCTGAACTTGTCAAAACAGTGATCAATGTAAGACTAGCGAGCCTCTTCTCTTTGGAAAGTGCAGAAAACTAAAATATACTGATGTAAGGCTGGGAGGGGAGGGGAGGAGAGAAGAATTGCAAGTTACGTCATATTTGGATATTTCATATTTGTGTTAAAATAGTACACATTTTTTAACGCTTCTGCAAACTTAGAATATCCAAAATATGACTGAACTTGCAACTATCATACTCCCCCGCCCCCGTCTCCCATCCTATCAGTATAAAGTTTTTGCACTTGTGAGATAGAAGTAGACTCGCTGTACAACCACTGCTCACCTGTTTTGATCTGGGTTGAGCAGGGGTTCATTTTTAGTAATTTTGGTATTTTAACTTGTTGCTCAACTGGGCTTGCCGCATTCATGAATTTTATGTCATGTTGTGTATAAATAAACTTTACAGCGAATTATTTTTGTATTGCACTTGAATGCGAGGTGAAGGAATCCCCGAAATGTTATGGTTTGTGTGTAATATACGTGCACGCTCTAGCCGTTTTTTTTTTTAACGTAGACGAGTTCGGTGTGTTACACTAGAAAAACATTTAACAACTTTATATATATCGCTTAAACTATTGCAGTTTTAAAAATGCGTGAAGTGACTGCATGTTGTATGCAATTGTTATTTTTTTTTTAGCTGACCGCGAGCTTCACATAAATTTTCTGCACAACGTGCTAGAGACAAAAATGTTACTCCTAAATGTAACATTATATTTTACTCGTATTATTTTAAAAATGTTTGGAACCGACCTAAATTGTCGCTCGTCAGATTGAATTTTTGTATGAAATAATGAAGTGCTGTCACTCAACCTCGAATTAACAAGGGCAATGTTGCAGCGAATTTTTGTTTGCGACCTTCATGCTGTAGATGGATGGGAGGACATATCTAACGCATCCTAACATCTTAAAAATAACAAACGAATGTTTATCAACTACGAATATTTTACAATATTTCTAAGAGTAATAAATAGTTAGCATGTACTATACACTGAATTATTTTTATTTCGTACTAAAAAGCCGGCCCGTCTAAAGACGAGTGAAAAGCTGCCCTATACGAATATGGGTGAAGTTGGATATATCTATGTCGTTGTATTCCCCTATATGTCTCTCTCTCTCTCTCCATCCCAGCTTCCTCCCTCCCCCGAAAGCCTACCCAAACGTAATGTATACGCACTTAGAAGTAACCAACTTATCATATCAAAAACCAACAAGCGGCTACAGCGACTGCCTATAGTCGCACCGGTCTTCTGTGCATTTCCTCGACTTCCAATGTTGAGGCGCACACCTCTATCATGCACTACAACAGCTATCTCTATTATACTAATCTAAAAGCAGTAGCCATCACAATTGCCGGTTAAAAATGTGTTAGCTTTTAGGCCTGTTTTACATTTTAGGTGTAATTGTCAGCTTTTAGGTCTAATTTTCACCAGCAGTTTTAATTTCGTAAGTAGCAGCTAACGGAGATATGGATTGTATAGTAAGCCTATTCATTTTTGCAACACGGTGCTCCTTCAGGCACACAGTTACAGTGTTACAACGTAACGCTCAACGTAGCCTATATAGATCAGTAGTAGTAGGGAAGAGACGAGAGAGACGCTGTTGATGAAACCAACAGCGACTCGTAGCAACTTGACGTTGCCATAGTATCATGGTTTTAGGCCTAATTTTCATTTTTTAGGCCTAATTTAAAAAATGCAGCTTTAATTTCTTAGTAGAAGATAGGCCTAATGGAGAATTTGGTTCAACGGTAAGCCTATTCATTCATGCAACAATGCGACGAGACTATTTAAATGAAGCTAAAATCCATTTGTTTTTATTGAGAATTTTAATTTAGGATTTTAATTCGACGATCAAATGTTATTATTTAATTTAGTTACGTCGAAGAAGTCTATTAGCTATGAGGAAGTAACGATGTTTTAACTTGCCATGTTATTTAACTAACTTCTCACACTGAATCTAACGCTGTAAACAGTGGTCGTCTCTATCTAGTACCGTTGCGAAGTTGAAAAAAGCGACGGACGGATGGACAAAGTCGTTGCAGTAGTCTTCTCAGCCGGTACGGCTGTACAGAAGACTAAAACTGGTAAAAGAAGCCGCCAATTTTAGTTCCGAATGGTTCGGCCCGTTCGAAGGAGTGATATCAAAAACCAAAACATTCGCCAAGTTAATCGCACCGCTTAATAGTTCAAAGGTTAAATGAAAACTAGAACATTGCTACTTTCGGTAGCAATGTTCACGGTTCATTTAACGTCCAAAAGTATTATTTGGTGCGATTAAGACGGCAAATGTTTTGGTGTGTTGATATCACTCCTTTGAAGGGCCGAACCATTCGGAACTTTGTGGCCCCTTTTTTGATATGATATCAGTCCTTTTTTTTAATTGTGTATTACACTCAACTCCACTACCGTGCAGATGTGTAATAAAGTGGCACATCAACAAGAAATTGGTTTTCAACAATTTGCTACTACCTTTTGCCTATAGGCAGAACCATTCTCAACTTAGTCACCTCTTTAGAGGTTTTTAGTTTGGTTTTAATTTCGTTGTAATTTGTTTTATTTCGTTACTTTTGGTGTGTTGATATCACTTCTTTGAATGGCCCAACCACTCTCAACTTTGTGGCCTCTTTACAAGTTCTTGGCTTTGTTTATTTTGCTTTGTATTTACAGTTGGTATATTTTTCGTGAATTGGACGTAAATACAATCAATTTCTTTAGCAACGTTGTTTAGATTTATCGTGACACACTAGTGTGTGGCTAGGCACACACGTCAGTATACCCGTTGTCATTGTCCGAATTTTGGCCGTCCAATGAGAGACGATGCCGACAAAAATAACAATGGTTATAACAATACTTTCGTACTTACGCGCCGTCCCACGCCATCCCCGTTCCACCCCTAGGCTCCAAACCATAAAAGGTACGCAGTTCGTATCGTACTGCAGCCATTCATCCAATTTCATAGCTGGAAGCTTCCCGTTATCTCGGTATCGATGAATAATCACCTTGTTGAAATTAACATGGGGATGGCAGGCTAGAATTAGCTAGCTAGCTAGTAGCTAGTTACACATTTTCAACGATATTGAGGGTCAGATTTTGCATTGAAAGCAGCTTAGCTGGCATTCGTACACGAGTTAATTTTTATCAGGTAGGTCATTGCTCTTGATTTCAACAAAATTTAAGCTTTTGTACCGCATTATTATTTTTATCCAAGTAACTGAAATGTGCCCACTCTGTTTCAGGATATTAGACATTGACGCTATGGCGTCGCGCTACAATGGTTTACAACCTCGACAATTGAATTGATGTGATATTTGTTGTTATTATTGTTGTCTAACTTGGCGCGACACACTAGCGTGTATCTAGATTCATATATTTTAGGTTATAATTTGGTGTGATGCTTATTTAACAACGAAAGGGCACCACAGTTACGCTTGGTTAAATTGTTGCAACTTATTTGATGATAACAGTAGCGTATGATGTAGCGTTGGGGCTTACATTCTCTCTTAATAAAAATTGAATTGAATTGAATGATAACAGTGGTGTGCCAAGTGATTATCAGGCAACAATAGTAATGCATGCAATGATTGTTTTGCAGGGCACAAAGTTACCACAATGTTGAAATTTTTATATATTTATTCTAGGACCGTTAAGTACACCAACTGGTGCTGAAGGCATTGCTTTTTTATCTACACCTTTGAACACTAAGCCAGACTGGCCCGATTTGGAAATTTATATGCTAAACGACAATGTAAGAAGAATATTCCATGACTATATTGATACGGTGAGTACTGGTACAGCACAATTTAGTACAACACGGTAGAGATTCGAAGGCACTGCCACGCAACCTTCTAAAATGGTTATGTTTCCTCACTTATCACCATACTTTTTCGTTTTCATTGTTATACAACTCAGCAATTAACTGGATACAGCATTGTTGACAGCATTGTTGTAAGTTTCACAATAAATCACTTATTGGTACACTTTTACAGTTTTTATGCTATTCTGTTAGCGTTCGTATTGTTATAAGTTTCAGAATAAATAACTTATTACTACACTTATAACAATGAACATTATATTAACATTGTAGCAGCCAACGAGTGTTGAACACCAGGGAGAAAAAACAATGAATTTAGGATTAAGCAAGCGGATGTAGCTGGGTGTATGACTCTGGGTCAAGACCCTGTTAAACAAATCGAAACCGAAATACAATGGACGATACCAAGAAAAATGACATGAAACAACTCTAATTCATCAACAAACGGAAAAAAAAGTATTTAAAATATGGCTAAGCCTCGGAGGAACAAAACCATAACAATAAATCACGTGTAGAGGGACCATTGTTGCAGAAGTATGGCAACAACCACTACTTAATAATCTACTTTTGACCTGAAATAGACTACGGGTAACAGTCAAACTGATGATTTGAGTGAAATAGTTTAAAAAAACAGCAAAACAAAACACAAGGATTTGATTACATCAGCCATTAACGTATTCCTCACGCACAACCAGTGTTGCATTCTTAGAGAATATACTCATCAGAGTTATACTACGCTCTTGAGAACAATACCTTCTGAGCGAGTGTAGAAGGTATTGCAGTTTGAACTGCGAGTTAGCACCATTCAAGCCAATGATGTCACGCATTGCTGATCGTATACCAACTCACTACATAATTTTATTGCAAGTGAAACACACAAGCTGACAACTTACACCCTCTAGACATTCGTAAAAAATTACTAATTTTTTAGTGTGTGCAGGGGAACGTGCCCATGTGTTCTCTCTTTCTTGGAAAGATAACATATTGTACAGGTGGTTCCTTCATATATTAAAATAAAATTGTAATTTTTTATGAGATGTCTGTAGAGTGTAAACTATCAGCTTGTGTTCTTCACACGCAATACAATTATGCAATGCGATGGTATATGATCAGCAAAGGGGGTGGGATAGGCTTAATGGCGCCTCGACAGCCAGGTCTTTAGCGCCAACCTAAGTCACAGTGCAGTGGTCCCGGTTGCCACTGCGCCACACATTACAGAGATGTTAAACAATTCCCCACTATAGATTTTATCATAGATCTGTATAGCTCCAGCAAAAAATATAAAAAAAAAACCTGGACAGGAGGACAGATTTATCGCCTAATTGATGCGCTATGTCTAGCGAAAGATGGTAACGGTAACGAACATTATCACGATGGTGACAATCAACAAGCAAGCGTTGGAACATAAGTGGCACCAGGCAGGTGGGAAGGCAGAGCTTGGATGAGTTGAGCCAAGGGTTTCCGAGGGCTGTATGTCGCCAAGGACTCCAGGGCACTCATGGATCAACAAGGAGTGTTGGCAGTCAGCTAAGATCGATTACTGGATTAAATGGTGCTAATTAACTACATAGATAGTTTTCATTCCAAGAATTCCAAGAACGTAATCAATAACCCGGGTAAACATCTTCTCTAATAATGCTATAGAGGTGTGTTTGAGGAGCAAGTTAATGGCTTATGCTATGTAAACCCTTGCCTTTTAGTTTTGCTATGTATTTTTCTGCCAATCTATTTTCTCAAAATCCTCAGTTTAAGTGCTACACTAGTAATGTGGGGATCTTTTTCAAGGCAATAAAAGCATCAAAACTCAAAGACATACAAGTTACAGCAAGTGATATAGGGCGGAACACCAACCTATAGTGGGATTGCAGCACGTCATTTATACAATGAACCCGCCAAATCAGTGGAAGTGGACCAAAAACATATTTGACTGTGCCTTTGTATATTGACGTGCAGTGCCCCAACTGCATTGGTGTTTAAACCAAGCGCAATGGCTGTTTGCCGTGACGTCACCATGAGTTAGCCAATGACGAACGAGAACAACGGCTGTTTGGCCGCCTGATTGGACTAGCCCAGTCACGTGATATGCACGTCACAGCAAACAGCCATGGCGCGTGGTATAGTACTATTTTACTTGCCGTAAATTGTTATTTGTTGTTTGGTTCTAATGCAGCGCTAATTTTATGCTTTTTAAAGCATTAAAAAAAGATCCCCACGTAAGCGAAAATTTTAATTGTTTACAAAGTATTTGGTGGTTGGAAGCTGCTCGGCTTTCAGTTTTTTAAAATCTTGAAATCGCTGCAATTTCTACATTCAGTTTTGCTGCAATTTTATTAGTAATTTAAAAAAAAAAATGCTAGTTTTTCTACCACATATTTGTAAAATTGTGTAATGTGCTAGACTTTATTTTTTTAAAGATTTCTTGCAGCTACATGTAAGGAATCTGCTTAGAGCTTCAACCGGAATGATTTGTGTTCACCATCAGCATGATAACAAGAAATAATTAGAGCCTTATTAATCCACACATTAACCGTGAAGTAACCACATTTGTCTGGTACTTTGTGTTTATAGCTTTCATTTACTTAGTGAACTGATTAAGTACAATGAAGTTATATTTTATGCTGGTCAGACTGAAACAGAACATTTTAATAATATCAGGCTGTTTAAAATTTCTTTTAAATAACATAACTTTACATCTTCTACATCAGAAGACCTAAAAGAAATACATTTGGAAAAATGCAACGCCGAATCGTACACTTATTTATTGAGTTATTTTATTGTACATCAGTGAGTGTGTCAAGGGGCTAGTACTTTGGCATTGTTTCTAATACTCCACGTTTTGAATTTTAATGTATTTTAGCTTTGCATGGCAGAAATAGTTTTATTTAGGCCATTTCAAAAAAAAAAAAAGGAATATGTTCCACGGGTAAAAAATACAAGTTCCGTGTGGGCGGGCGGTTTTTTAAATGTTTTTTTTTTAATAGACTGATGCAAATTTTTTTTAAACAAAAATAAATACAGCCCTACAACTATTTTCATTTAAACCCTTGTTCAGTTTTGATATTATGTCTTGCATAAGCTCCTTCGGTTATGCAGTTGTTTCAAAATCAACTTTGTTACAGTTGGTTTAATTTTTGTGTGTGGATGTATTAGTATGCGGTCAGGTATTGCACTTAAGGCATTTGCCAAACGTGTGAATAGATACGTCATTGACGGAATGGTCTGACGCAAATTTTGGTTAGAAGGATAAAAAATACGAAAATTTGCTTGGTTTTTTTAGACCATTCGAATGGTTAGGCTTGGCTAGGCTTAACACGGACTCAAGGACGATAGGCACGTTTTTGTGAAAATGCAAATTCCTCACGATTAATTACGAATAAGCGAATAAGTGAGTAAGTGTTTTTGTTGTATATTTTTTCTGTAAATACGCTTGAAAAGTAATGTAGAGAATTGCTTAACTTAGCGGGCAGGCGGTCGTCCGTCCTGCAGCGGTTGTCAGGACTAACAGTATTAAGACTATATTTGTAGTCTGGAGTGCATCGTTGGCTGGCCTACTTTTCTTGTTCACAGGTGGCCTTAAGTAGTGATTTTAGGTATCTCAATATATATACCTTAACTATACCTAGTTTTTAGTATTTTCCCAAGCCCTTGGGGTCGTAATTGTAGTTCCAAGTGTATTTCCTCCTAGTTTCTCGTGCAGGCGTGCTCGCCTATTATGTAAAACCTATTTAAGCAAATGTTTGTTAATAAAGTTCACCTTTTCGACGGCTGGACTTGACCAGCAAAGATCTCCTGCCTTGGACTGCTTTCTTCCGGGGGAATTTAGTTGGCGCAAATGTTAGGACTAATTTAGGCCTACGTGAGGGAACAGGGGGATGACTTAGGGTTAAGATTAAGCCTAAAGACCCTAGGCCTAAATTGCTGGGACTTAGCAATTAAGATGGTTTAGTTTAAGAGTGTCTTATCTTTGGGGATTGTCACTAATCAATTGTCTTTGTTTTAGCCTGCCACCTTGAGGTGCTGTCTGTGAGTCCCAAAAATGAACCTAATTCTGCCTTAGACTTGCAAGTCGTTTTAAGGACAGGGGCCATAGCGTCTTCGCCGTATTAGTTAGCAAAGTTCGAGCAATCCCGATGCGCAACCACTAGTGGCTGCATAGTTTTAAGTCCTCATTCAACCCCCAACCGTTTAGTTTGAGTTCAGTCTAAAAGCATATCTCCCACTTTGCTATTTTCCACACATGGTCTGCAACATGTTGAATTTACTGCGTACGCTATGGCATTTAAAACGTTAGGTTCAACTAGGTTTTAGGTAGTGTTTAAAAAATTTTCTGTTTTAAGCGGCATTATTTATTTCATTTTTTTTTCCAGATACCGGCTTTAGCAGCACCGAGTGATGAGACGGACGTCATTGATTTGATCGTATTGGGACTGAGACCTAAGAGTCGAGGAAGTGTGACACTTCAAAGTGCTGATCCACGTGATCCACCATTGATAAACCCTAATTACTTAAGTGATCCTGAGGATTTGGACGTATTGGTAAAAGGTGCATGTTAAGAAACAACCCACATGAATGATTAAAAATGCATGTATCTTGGTAGGGCAAATTCTTAGTAAAAAGAAGAATTTACCCAAACCCCTATAAATGCTCGGTAAAAATAATAAAAAAGGATTCTCACCCAACTTTGATTGAGAGCTACAGTAACATACTTCTCAATATTTCGCCTCTCTTCCAAGCAACATTTTCAGGAGAAATTAAAACTTGATGATGAAAAATATTCACTCAGCGAACATCGCTCCTGGATCACTTTTATTCGTAAAAACCACACCAATAACCTCCAAACCTACAACAACATCCGTAACCAAGTTCCGTTTCCACAAACCACTTTTGCTCCAAGAGTTCGGTAATCACTGCATGTTCTCCTATGACCAACTCGTCATCTAGTTTTAATTTCTTTCAGGAGAAATTAAAACTTGATGATGAGTTGATCATAGATGAAGATGCAGTGATTACTGAACTCTTGGAGCTAAAGTGGTTTGTGGAAACGGAAGTTGGTTACGGATGTTGTTGTAGGCTTGGAGGTTATTGATGTGGTTTTTACGAATAAAAGTGATTCAGGAGCGATGTTCGCTGCGTGAGTTTTTTTCGGTACAAAGAATGGAAGTGTGTGTGTCCAATTGTTTGTATGGACAGAATCAATGAAATATACTGCGAGTGCATTGGAGGTGTCTGCAAGGGTTTTTGCAGTCAGTATACACATAGTACTACATAGAAAAAAAACTTTTAATTTACTCTCTCCAGCAACACGACACAGCCGGAGACCATTCTGACAGCACCAATGCTCTTGCTGTGTACTTCATTGATTCCTTTTTATTTTTTATTTAAAAAAAAAACACACACTTGATGCACTGCGCACATGATGGGAAAAACAGTACCTTATATTTCGAAGCATTCATTTAAAGTTGGCTTCATTTTTCGATGAGCCCCTAGCACAAGACCAGTGCTTCGAGTCGAGGCGTCAGCAGACGCAACTAATGGAATGGCCTGCTGACATCTCCATTAGCTATCCTAAAAAAGGATAAAAGGCATAAAAAGTAGCTTTCCTCATCTAGCCTCCCGGTCCAGACGGGTGTCCTCCCATCAGTTACCTCTTCAGTTTTCAATCAAAGCTGGGTGAGAATCCTTTTAATAATTTTTTTTTATGGTTGATAAAGATCTGTTAAAATTACAAATTAAAACAATGATGTTGATCATTAGGGTTTATTTGCTAATGATTAATTTTCCCATAATGATGACTTTCTGGGATGAGCTCATAATGTTCTAAAAACTTCTCCAAATAAAATGAAATGTAATAAACCATTTTATTAAATGTATTGTTGCATACCTTACCCTCGTGAATTTGAGACATATATTGTATTAGGTCGCTAAAAGTTAAATACGTGGTCCTCAAAAGTGCGCGCATGTTTTTTTTCTTAGTGCATGAAACGTTTTTATAAGCTATAGTCTAAAAAATTCACATGATCACGACAAAACCAATCTAACGACCATTCAGAGAGTGTCACAACTAAAAATACGGATCTAAAGAAATAATTTTACCCAATGGCAATATTTGCACTCTGAATGTGGCAGAATATGGCATTAAAGCATAGATAGTTTTCTTTTTTTGTATAGTGAGAAAAAAAAAGCCCGCGTGCATCTGAAAAAATCAAAAGTAAAAAGTAACAAAAAACACCGTGCCCCGCTTCATTTTTTTATACCACTCCTGAGAACCATATAAATAATTTTTAGCAGACACTAGTAATTTCTTGTCACAGGGTGGATTTTAATGACCTCAAAAACAAACAAAAAAGTTCCTTAGTTTCACACTGGCTTAAACCACAGCTATTGATTCATGTGTTTGTAGTGCAACTTTGCCATTTTTTATTCGTAACCAGTGAGTACTGAAAGCAGGCTATGTGGCAGGAGGAATTTTAAATTCATATAACTTTCTTTGGTAAAAATATTGGATTAATTTGGAAGATTGGTACTGTCTTCTTTGACTCCAGTCATAATTACGACTAAGAGGTAAAAAAATATAATAACGTGTTCGTCAAATTTTTGTGATCTGCAAGTTTAAAAAGTCTATATAAAAGACATTTTAGAAATAAGACCACAAACATCCATCCTCCAACAAAATTTTCCGTAGAAGTGTTGAGACCTTAAACTTTGTACTCGGTCTCAAAATTAGAAGTGAAATGGAATGAAGTGTAGCAGAAGTAGTAGTTTTATTCACGATTTAATTCCATTTCTAAAACCTGCACTGCTCTTAGCTTTAAGAGAAAAAGAAACATAACAGTTAAAAAAAAACATCAACTATAGCAATACTCAAGGCCTTGTTCTCCTAGCCAAGATGTTGCAAGATCGAATAAATGTGCAGGGGAATTTGATAAACGGTTCCAATGTGCACGTCATTGGTAGTCAAAGAGTCACAAGAAATGGTAGGATACGAAACAATTGCTGAATCCTCCAACACTGTGTTTATATTTACAACGCTTATTTTGTTTCAAACACTAATATTTGTAATTCTTTTCCCAGGAACTTTGTTTGTCAGGAATCTTACGCAAACCTACGCTTTTCAAAAATATGGAACTTCCATGATTATGAAGGGATTTCTCCCCAACTGTTTGCTGCAATGGTTAAATGAAGACGAATATTTGAAATGTGTCGTTCGTTACTTTACTTCATCGGGGTATCATCCTTCATCAACGTGTAAAATGGGGCCATTATCTGACGTCATGGCTGTGGTGGATGAACGGCTCAGGTCAGTTTTTACAAAATCTGAATATTTAAAATGTGTCGTTCGTTACTTTACTTTGTTGGTGTATCAAACTTCCTCAACGTGTAAAATTGGGCTACTATCCGATATCATGGCTGTGGTGGATGAACGGCTGAGGTCAGTTTTTACAAAGTCTGAATATTTGACATGTGCCGTTTGTTACTTTACTGCATCAGGATGTCATATACTCCATCAACAGGTAAAATTGGGCTATTAGCTGACATCATGGCTGTGATGGATGAACGGCTGAGGTCAGTTTTTTCCAAAATCTGAATATTTGAAATGTGTCATTCGTTACTTTATTACTTCTTTGAGGTATCATACTTCATCAACATGTAAAATTGTGCTATTATCTGACATCATGACTGTGGTGAATGAACGGCCCGGTCTGTTTTTACAAAATCTGAATATTTGAAATGTGTCGTTCGTTACTTTACTTCATCAGGATATCATCCTTCATTAACATGTAAAATGGGGCTATTATCTGACATCATGACTGTGATGGATGAACTGCTGAGGTCAGTTTTTCCAAAATCTGAATATTTGAAATGTGTCATTCGTTACTTTACTACTTCTTTGAGGTATCATACTTTATCAACATGTAAAATTGGGCTATTATCTGGCATCATGGCTCTGGTGGATGAACGGGTCTGTTTTTACAAAATTTGAATATTTGAAATGTATCGTTCGTTACTTTGCTTCATCAGGACATCATCCTTCATTAACATGTAAAATGGGGCTATTATCTGACATCATGGCTGTGATGGATGACCGGCTGAGGTCAGTTTTTCCAAAATCTGAATATTTGAAATGTGTCATTCGTTACTTTACTACTTCGTTGGGGTATCATACTTCATCAGCATGTAAAATTGGGCTATTATCTGATATCATGGCTCTGGTGGATGAACGGGTCTGTTTTTACAAAATCTGAATATTCGAAATGTGTCGTTCGTTACTTTACTTCGTCAGGATATCATCCTCTATCAACATGTAAAATGTGACTATTATTTGACGTCATGGCTTTGATGGATAAATGGCGGAAGTCATTTTTTACAGAGTCTTAATACTCGAAACGTGTCGTTCGTTACTTTACTTCGTCGGGGTATCGACATGTAAAATGGGGTTGGGCTATTTTCGACAGTCATGGCTGTCGTGGATGAATGCCTGAGGTCAGTTTTTACAAAATCTTAAGGGAAGTTTGACATCCTCCTGTTTCTTTCAATTTTTTCTGGTTTAAAAGTAAACACCCTGTGTTTTTTTATTTATCTGAGTAGGTTTTATAATTGGATAACTATTCAGAAGAAATACACACCAACTTGCAACCAATTACTTTTCTTTTATTGCAGAGTGTATGGTGTAAAGCGACTGCGAGTGGTAGATGCTTCCATTATGCCAAATATTGTAGCTGCGCACCCGAATGCAGCCTGCATGATGATTGGTGAAAAAGCTGCCGATATGATCAAAGAAGATTGGAAATGGGTGAAGAAACATTAACGCATGCTATTGAACGATTACAAAACGAATAATCTTTTCCCATACGGAGAAAACGAAGTTCCGAAATTTCACGAAAAACCCACGAAGAGGAAGCTAAAATTTCCATTTAGGTAGAGTTTCCAGTGTTTAACTTCTAACAACCACCCGACGAGTGTATGAATGCGCAGCCAGAATGGATAGGCTTATGCGATCCGGACCTACGGCCATGGGACCCCAGAGGCTACAAACATGCTCCAGACAGTATGGGAAATGCTGCTGAAATGAGAGAAAAAAACTATTTGATATTTTCAAGAAATGCAATCTGTGATTACAATTTTTCTCTTTTTCTCTATTAATCTTTTCGGGGTTTGCACAATGCGTGGATGAAACCATTTCTAAGGCATTTTCAGGGCTGTGCCACGCTCTCTGGACATAAATGCAGTTTAAAAAAAACCATTAACTCACTTCTTAGTGGCAAATTAAAATACAGTAGACAAAGCTTGAATTAGCTTGTGTGTGTCATCAACTTAACATAATTCATTACAAAAGACAAGTTACAGTCGACACTAAAAACTAAGTATACTGCAAGAATATGACTCAACCGCAAGAATTTCAGAAATCCATTTAAAAAGTAATAATAACAAATACAAAATGCATTCACACAATTGAAATATTTTCAGAAAGGTATTAAGTGGTCCTCAAGTTTGGCCTCTCAGCCAAATATATTATCAACAATAACGAGGTTTCTTATCTCCGTCACATAGCCTATCCAACACACCAGCTTTCTGCTTGACATGTTAATAGGTCTTGATACTAATTTTGAAACAAGATTCCGGCTATGTACAGAACATTTTTTATTCGAATAAATTGTGCTGCATAAGCTGTGAAGAGGAGGGCCGAACCGAAAACCAGGAACCACACGTCGCTTATAAGTTGTCTTAGTATCACACTTTACATTGGTTTTCTTGTTTCGCTTATTTTAAGAATATTTTTTCTTTTACGTCTTCCTATCGACGGTTTAACGTTTTTTTTTTGCGTTCATTCAATTAGTTCCCCTTCTTCCGCTGGTTCCGGTCTCTTACTAACGCTTTCAGGATCGACCTCGCCTCACACACTTTACATAGGGGGGGGGGGGGGATGAGGCTTAATGGCGCGTCGACAGCCTCGCCATTACATAGGTTTTCCTGTTTCACCTATTTTAAGAATATTTACTTTACGTCGAGCTCTGTAGGCTTTAACGTTCTGGAGTGTTATTCTCCTCACTTCGCTCTCTGGATCTCGACCTCTACTTCCCCTTCCCCTTGGCAAAAAGTATTAAAGTACACAAAGTACGGCGATGCTGTAGTCCACAGCCGCCTTAACGCAGGATCCCTCAGGCAGGCACTGAATGAATTAGTAATATTAAATCAAAGATTTGTTGATAGAGTTAATCATTCACTTTGTGTGGTTTTGATGAAGTCAGGCCTACATACGGCACTAAATCGTGCCTAGAATCTGCTCTTCACTCTCTGGATCTCCACCTTTCATTAAACAAACGCCAAGTATGCCGACGCTGTAGTCCACAGCCGTCTTAACACAAGACCCCTCAGCTAGCCACTGAACGAATCAGTAAGAATAAATCAAAAGATTTGTTGGTAGAGTTAATCAACCACTTTGTGTGGTTTTGATGAAGTTTGGCCTGCATACGGCACTAAATGGTGCCTATAATCTACGTGTTTTACCATAATTTAGCTGAACGATTGGGATGGTACCGGCTAATGGTTTAAAATGTGGACTACTATTCGAATGTTGCTGTTTAAAATTGTACAAATGCAGATGTAGAAATATAACTAGCAACCTTTCTGCTATCAGTATTTTATTTACATATGGTTGTTGTCCTACCTCTTGCGGGGTGAGGAGGGAGGGGTGGGGGTTAGGTACTTCGGGAAGGAGGGAAGAGTTAAGCCTCGTTGGACAGTGTCTAGGGGGAGGTTTGGAGGGAAGACCCCAGTTCAGAAAGGGGTAGGACACTAGTAATTTTTGTGTTCTACAACTAGGATAAAACTCACTACCACACGAGTTTTCTTTCCAATATTATAAATGACAATTAGGTTTATCTACCATCAGTACAATTAGGCCAATAGTAAGTGAATTTAGTGAAGTAAGTGAACATTAATAATACTAACCATAGTCTGCTGGGCAAAAGATAATAAGAGGTTGCGGTTTAATATATTGATTACTCAACGGAATTAATTAGTGCCGCTCCACCCAACACTGGGCGCAATGACAAACTGAGATATTTTCGTATTGAGCACCACACGCTACGAAGAGAAAACAAACATCCATTAGGCTTTGAACTTTGCATAACTATACGCCCATACCTTGAATAACTTGCACATTACTTGAATAAATGCATCACGTAGACCACTAGATACTAAATTAGAGCTTTACAACGCCAAAAGCCTACACGAAAATCAATATCGTATCCCACCACGAAAAATAGCTTTATCCAGACCACAGCCCTAAAAATGGCTCGGTAAGGAAATTAACCCCTGCTACATAAAGTAGGAATGGATTGGACAGTATGTTTTTTTAGCCGATCAGGTTTTGGTCGTTGCGGCATAGCAGCGGAAAATACGTCGGCGGGTCAGAAGCGTGATCGTAGGCTAAGCTGAATAGTGGCCGACGGAATAACGAAGTATCAGCATACAAGAGTCCTCATGGCTGACATGAGATGGATTAAACAATCAGGTAAATACAAGACTCGTAATACAGCAGAATGACACAGGTAATTAACTTACGAGTATTGTAAAGTTTACAAACTATGAAAGTATAAATTCGTGGACAAGAGTAAACATGATGGTCGCATCGTGAATTTGCCGGTATAACTCATACCCACACTGAAATATTAAGCGAGACACAAGAAAAGAGTGCAAACGAGCACTGAAGCCACCATAGTCCATCTAGTTTTAATGTTTTTCGTTTCTTTAAGTAGTTTAATTTAACGGCTTTTACTAGGTATTCTCTGGCCTTGGATTTAAAATATCCGTAGAGAAGTTTTAACGGTATTATTGAATAACCGCCATACAGATTGCCAGCCAAAATCCCACTGACAACCCTGTGTCGTGTAACAATTACGGACCACACTGCGATCAGTGTGCCGAAGCAATTCACTTCGAAAAATATGTTTCAACATTGGTTCGAAGTAGGTTTTCTCTTTGTTCGGGAAACCTCTTACCATAGAACTTCGAAAATACACCTAAACGAAAGCAAACCTAAACGAAATTCTGACACCTTTCTCGTATTTTTAGCCTTCCTGCATTCGAACGAGAATAGTTACATGTAAACAAATTTCTGAACGAACCGATCGAAAATTTTGAATGATTAAAAAAAGACTAGCAGAGTCGCTCGCTTCGCTCGCTCATTCCACGTCGTCTCGCTCCCCTTCCCACCTCCCCTCCCCCCCGTCTCCTCCCCCCTCATTTAATTTGCTGTTCGGTTGGTAGATGGCATCGTATGTTCGCGCTGCTGGGCGTTGAGTTCCGGGCGCAGCTACTATCTCAGCGGGCCTTGGCTGCTACTCTCATAAGTTGCCGTTCCGTCGGTAGATGGCGGTGATGGCATCGTATGTCCTGCTTGCTGCTGCGCTGCAGATGGCTGCGTTGCGAATCTTGTGTAATTATATATATAGATAGTGAAAGTTCCTTCAGTATGAAGAATGTAGACCAATTGACAGCTAATTTCTAAGGTTTATGAAAGAAGGCTGTAGCTTCTTTTATTATTTATACACGAGATCTCACGCGTGGGGGGCAGAGCTATCCAGATACCGGTGGAGATCAGTATTTGATTCGTTCGCAAAGCAACGGGCAGAAATAATATTGGTAGAGCACACCAATCGTGTAGGTGAACAGTACAGAAATCGTGTAGGTGAAATATTCTAGATTAAAATGTACAACATAATCGAAAACACATGTAATATCTCTCGCTCGGCCGAATAATAGTGATTTACATAACTCAATCACTTATTTATTAATAAGTTTATTAATTCATGTGTGAAATCACTAACACAGTGATTAGCCCAATAAAGCATTAGCAAAGGGTTTTTCAAAGATCTGAAAACAAAAATTGCCATTTTAAGGCTTTTCAGACCTTGTGTTTTAGTTTATCAAATTTAAGCATTCAAGAAATTCAAGGCTGTGTTTATGAGTACAAATAATTAAGTATTTAATTAACTATTTAAAAATTAACTACTCAATTGGGGCAAAATTGGAATTCACGTACTGAGCATTACTTTGGACGTAGTGGAATTATAAATACAAACAGTCACAACCTGTAACTTAATCACAATTTTCTTTTTCATTTCCGTATTCCAAGTCGAGCAGTTCAAGTCATGTTGAAGCCGAATCTTTAGCCAAAGCGCAGGGTCACGACTATAGGGCAGTGACACGACGTAGTATTATTGTATACAACTCTATGGTGGTGCCAGTAACTAGGTTAGCTGCAAAGTGCACTGGTGGGGGAAAAGAATAGGGTCTTACTGAAGCCAATGCTATTAGACTCATTTCTTAGGCCTAAAACACGCGATTTGTGTCGATTTGTTGGCAGTTGCTGACATTTTTAAGCAAGTGGAATCTTTATTTTCCGATTACAACCTAAGAAGCATAAGGAATTGGAGAAAACAACGGTTTTTTAAGCCTACGAAATCCACTCTCAAAGCACTGGCTTGACTAGAAGTGCCGTTGTTTAACCCACCATTTCAATGTAGTGCTCCTTGCAGGTATCTCTATTGTAGCAATATGACGTCACATGACGCTGCTCTATACGTACCATGACCCTGTTATGTACAATTTTGTTGTTTCCAGTTTTGAAAATTATACCGCAAGGAAGCAACCGCTGCATACAAGTATTTTGCTTCGTGGCGGAATTTGTAAACCGAAAATTGTATTTTTTTTTTTAATTGGAGTTCGTCGGTAATTTTTACTGCAATTCCGTGTACCAAATTTCAGGAAAATCCGTTTAGCCGTTATCATGCAGTCCAAGTCTTAGTACTTGTTTTTTCTGTTAAAAAAAAAATTATGGAGTGGGGAGGCCAACCCATAATTTCTGCGTAGAGGCTTAGACCAAATTCGTTGTGCAACTGGGAGGTGGAGGGGGGGGGGGGAAAGGGGAGGCACTACTCCCCTGCCCTTTTAGGAAAATTCCAAGAGCTCGCCTTTACACACAAACAAAAAAATAGTCAAACGTTTTTGGGGACCAATAATTCTAAGGTTTAACTGGTGCAGTGGTTCCAGAAAACCATCTCAACTTTTCGTTGGTAAAGAATGTGTGCTTAAAACGACCTACTTTCAAAGCTGACCGCTCCCTTTTAACAAAATTATGCCTCTGTGCTCTTCGGGGCGGACTTGCCGGTGAACTTCGCTGAGGAGAGGCATTCAACGTATGGTAGCTTCTTGCTTGGACAGTGAGCGAAAGCTTTATTGAAAATACACTATAATTAAAATACAGAACGTTAGCCTTTTGTCAGTGTTGTGTTTGTTTTGGTCCGGTATGAAAATTTATCGTTGATTTAAATGGCAATTACATCCATTTTGACATGCATGTTTGACTTTTGGACCACTTACACAATAACTAAACACAAGAATTGCGGTAAGAATACGTTACTTACGTCCGATATAACA